>KK899833.1:111849-141441 GCA_000696445.1 Aquilaria agallochum | reverse complement strand
TTGAATGAAATTAAAACATTCCAACTGGTTTTGAATATAGACATTCATAACTTGTTTAGAATAAACTGTAAACATTCAAAACTTGTTTAGAGTGAAATAGAAACATTAACAACTTGTTAGAAATGGAAACATTCATAACTTGTTTAGAATGAAATGGAAACATTCACAACTAGTTTTGAATATAGACATTCATAACTTGTTTAGAATAAACTGTAAACATTCAAAACTTGTTTAGAGTGAAATAGAAACATTAACAACTTGTTAGAAATGGAAACATTCATAACTTGTTTAGAATGAAATGGAAACATTCACAACTTGTTTGCCATGGAAATATTCAAAACTTGTGTAAAATGTAATGGAAGCATTAAAAACTTGTTTAGAATGGAAATATTCACAACTTGTTTTTGAATGGAAACAATCATAACTTGTTTAGAATGAAATTGAAATATTCAAAATTTGTTTGGATGGGAAATATTCACAACTTGTTTGGAAACAAAACATTTACAACATGTCTAAAATGAAATGGAAACATTCACAACTTGTTTCAAATGGAAACATTCACAACTTGTATGGAATGGAAACATTCACAACTTGTTTAGAATTGAATTGAAGCATTCATAATTTGTTTGGAATGGAAACATTCACAATTTGTTTGGAGTAAAAACATTCCCAACTTGTTTGCAATAAAATGGAAACTATAGGTTTCAAGATCCAAACAAGCAGAGTGTAATATAACCGAAAACCTCTGGGATCCAAGTGAAACGAGGTAAATTGGGTGTTCGATAATTTTCATACCTAATTTCGGTTAAGAACTTTCATCCAGCTGTTGAGTCAAATCACGAAACCTGAATAGTTGTCATGTTCAAGCATTCTATGGTATCGACATGAGTCTTTTGGGGTCACCACGTCTCCACCACGTCCTGGTAGATGCGTTTCTCTTGCGCCCACAGTGCTAGCTTGTGTCTTCCAAGGAATTGAAAAAGAAAAGTGTGGCTATTACTTTTCAGAGACTAGGGCAAGAGCTTCAAATTTCTCACTATATGATGTATTTATAGTGAGACTCAACTGCCAAGCCTAATGGGTTTCAAAGGCCCAATCCATTTAGGCTTTAATTTCGGGCTTAATACTTGCTCAATTTTTGGGCCAATTATTAACACAAAATTATCATGAAACCATAACCCAAATAAATTAGCCCACGCACTCAAATAATCCAAATAGACTTTATGTGTGTAACCCAATAGGCTCTTACCATGTTGGCAATGATCATAAATCACATTTATGATTATAAGCAATGAGCGGTGTCTAGTAATACATCGTTGCTACCCAAGTCATAAGATTGTCAGTGATTCGAGTAAACCTTTATGATCATTATCCGTATATGTCGTTGTCCCTTTGTCCAAGATATCAATACTAAGCACGAGACATGGAATGTGTCATTCTTGTATAGCCCAATCTTTGGTTTCTTGATTACTGAGTAGACTAACTTAAACTCATGACTTTGATATCATATATCAACTCATCGAGCATGACCATGCATTTTCTTAGTCTTACTCTATCAAGAGGCCCAAAGATATCACTCCCATTACATATAGGAGACAAATCCCATTTTGATCACACAAAACCCTCGCATGATATGTGACATACCCAATAACCTCCTTCAAGTTCACTAGGTTACGAGCAACAAAAGGAAGTATCAAAGTATGTGACTCACATGTAGGGAACCTTGATGATCTTAGGTCAAAGGACTACATATACTATGATCACTATGAGAATCACTTATGACACTCATATAACGATCCATATAGCATTCTCATGGTGGGTCAGTCTAGTACACAAGTTCTCCAACTTGTACCCATATGTAGACTACATATCTTATATTAGTTTCCACATACGATAGTCAATATGTATTATCGTAATCCGCTCAACGATAATACTAGACTAGGGACATTTAAGATTATTATTATTCTAGGGTTATAATGTTGTTTATTATGTTACACAGAAACAAAACAACAAACATACTTACTCGATTAATGCATTAATAAAATATCATGACTTAATCCGCAAAATACAATCATCTTATGGTTGGCTTTTGGGCATAAATACTACAAAAAGCATTTAAAGCTTATTCAGAATGGAAACAATCACACCTTATTTAGAATGAAATGTAAATATTCCTAACTTGTTTAGAATAAAATAGAAACAATCATAACTTGTTTAGAATGACAGAAACAATCACAGCTTGTTTAGAATGAAAACATTCATAACATGTTTAGAGTGAATTGGAAACATTCACAACTTGTTTGCAATGCAAACATTCACAACTTCTTTAGAATGGAATGGAAATATTCACCACTAGTTTAGAATGAAATATAAACATTAACATTTTGAATGAAATTAAAACATTCACAACATGTTTAGAATGAAATGGAAACATTCATAACCTGTTCAGAATGGAAACATTCACAACTTGTTTAGAATGAAATGAAACATTTTCAATTTGTTTCGAATAGAATGGAAACATTCACAAGTTGTTTGGAATGAAAACATTCACAACTTATTAAGAATGAAAAGGAAACATTCAAAACCTTTTTAAAACGAAATGGAAGCACTCACAACTTGTTTAGAAAACAAAAGGAAACTTTCACAACTTGTTTTGAATGAAAACATTCACAAGTTGTTTAGAATGGATACATTCACAACTTGTTTATAATGAAACGAAAGCATTCATAACTAGTTTAGAATCAAAAAATTCAAAACTTGTTTAGCATGACATATTTACAAGTTGTTTTGAATGAAGTGGAAACATTCACAACTTGTTTGGAATGGAAGCATTCTTAACTTGTCCAAAATAGAAACATTAACTACTTGTTTACAATGAATTGGAAACATTCTCAACTTGTTTGGAATCGAAACGTTCATCACTTATTTAAAATGAAATGGAAATATGCACAACATGTTTAGAATGGAAACATAAACAACTTGTTTAGAATCAAATGGAAACACTCACAACTTGTTTCGAATGAAAAGATTGATAAGTTGTTTAGAATGGAAAGATTTACAACTTGTTTCGAATGGATATGTTCATAACTTGTTTGAAATGAAATGGAAGCATTCCAAACTATTTTAGAATGAAATGGAAACATTCACAACTTATTTAGAATGAAATAGAAACTTTCATAACTTGTTTGGTGTAGAATCATTGGCAACTTGTTTAGAATGAAATAGAAACACTCATAGCTTGTTTGAAATGGAAACATTCATAACTTGTATACAATAAAATCTAAACATTCACAAGTAGTTTAGAATGAAATGGAAACATTAACAACTTGTTTGAAATGGAAACATTCCCAACCTATTCAAAATGGAAATATTCAGAACTTGTTTAGAATGGAATAGAAACATTAACTACTTGTTTAGAATGGAAACATTCACAAGTTTTTTAGAATGAATGGAAACATTCATAACTTGTTTAGAATGGGAGGATTCACAACTTGTTTAGAATAAAATGGAAACACTCACAACTTCTTTGGAATGGAAACATTCATAACTTCCTTAGAATGGAATGCAAACATTCGTAACTAGTTTAGAACAAAATGGAAACATTCACAACTTGTTTAGAATGAAATGGAAACAATCACAACTTGATTAGAATAGAAATATTCAAAACCTACTTAGATTGAAATGGAAACGTTCATAACTTGTTTGGAATAAGAACACCCACATCATGTTTGGAATGAAATGTAAACATTACAGCCTGTTTAGAATGAAATGTCAACACTCACAACTTGTTTAAAATGAAATGTAAACATTCACAACTTGTTTGGAATAAAAATATTCACAACTTGTTTGCAATGGAAACATTCTCAACTAGTTTGGAATGGGTGCGTTCACAACTTGTTTGGAATGTAATGGAAACACTCAAAACTTGTTTGCAATGGGATGGAAACATTTAAAACTTGCTTAGAATAGAAACATTTATAACTGGTTTGCAAAAGAAAGATTTAGAATAAAATTGAAACATTCACAACTTGTTTGGAATGGAAACATTCACAGCTTCTATAGAATAAAATTGAAACATTCATAACTTGTTTGGAATGGAAACATTCACAACTTGTTTGGATTGGAAACATTCACAACTTGTTCAGAATGAAATGAACACTTTAACAACTTGTTTGCAATGGAAATATTAACAACTTGTTTGGAATGGGAACATTTGAAACTTGTTTGGAATCAAAATAATCGAAACTTGTTTGGAACGAAAACATTCATAACATGTTTAGAATGAATTGGAAAATTTTGTAGCTTTTTAGGAATGGAGACAATCACAACTTTTTTAGAATGAAATAAAAACATTCACAACTTATTTGGAATGGAAGCACTCACAACTTGTTTAGAATTAAATGGAAAACATTCACAACTTGTTTCAAATGGAAGCCTTCACAACTTGTTTATAATGAAATTGAAACATTCACAACTTGTTTAAAATGATATTGAAATGTCCACAACTTTTTTAGATTAAAAATATTCACAACTTGTATAGAATAAATGGGAAACATTCATAACTCATTTGGAATGAAATGGAAACATTAACAACTTGTTTAAAATGAAATGGAAACATTCACAACATGCTTGGAAAGGAAACATTTACAAGTTGTTTGGAATGAAATAGAAACATTGACATCTCGTTTAGAAAGGAAAAATTCACAACTTGTTTGGAATGAAATAAAAACATTGACAACTTGCTTAGAATGAAATGGAAACATTCAAAACTTGTTTGGAAAGGAAACTTTCGCAACATGATTGGAATGGAAATATTCACAACTTGTTTGGATTGCAAATGTTCATAACTTGTTTAGAATGAAATGAAAACATTTAGAACCAGTTTGCAATGGAAACATTCACAACCTGCTTAGAATGGAAGCATTAATAGCCTATTTGGAAAGAAATGGAAACATTCACAACTTTTTTGGAATGGAAACATTCATAACTTGTTTGAAATGGAAACATTAACAATTTGTTTAGAATGAAACGGAAACACTCACAACTTGCTTGGAGTGGGAACATTCACAAGTTGTTTAGAATTAAATTGAAATGTTCACAACTTGTTTGGATTGGAAACATTCACAACTTGCTTAGAATCAAATGGAAACATTCATAACCTGTTTGGAAAGGAAACGGTCACAACTTGATTGGAAGGCAAACATCCACAACTTTTTTGTAATGGAAACCTTCATAACTTGTTTAGAATGAAATGAAAACATTCATAACTTGTTTGCAATGAAATGGGAATTTGAACAACTTGTTTTGAATGGAAACATTCATAACTTGTTTAGGATGAAATGGAAACATTTACAGCTTATTTATAATGAAAATGAAACATTCCAAACTTGTTTAGAATGAAATGGAAACATTCATAACTAGTTTAGAATGAAATGGAAACATTGACAACTTGTTTGGAATGGAGACATTCACAACTTGTTTAGAATGAAGTGGAAATGTTCATATTAGAATTGAAACACTCACAATTTGTTTAGGATGAAATGGAAACATACTTGGTTGAAATGGAAACATTCACAACATGTTTAGAATGAAATGTAAATATTCATGACTTGTTTAGAATGAAATGTAAACATTCATAACTTGATTAGAATGAAATGAAAACATTCACAAGTTGTCTAGAATGAAAAGAAAGCACTCACAACTTGTTTAGAATGAAATGCAAGCATTCACAGCTTCTTTAGAATGAAATTGAAATATTCACAAAATTTTTGGAATTGAAACATTCATAACTTGTTTAGAATGAAATGAAAACATTCACAACTTGTTTACAATGAAATGGAAACATTCATAACTTGTTTGGAATGGAAACATTCATGACCTCTTTAGAATGGAAAGATTCACAACTTGTTTAGAATGGAATGGAAACATTCGCAACTTGTTTGGAATGGAAACATTCACATCTTGTTTAGAATGAAATGAAAATATTAACAACTTGTTTAGAGTCAAAACTCACACAACATGTTTGGAATGGATACATTCACAACTTGTTTGAAAGGAAACATTCACAAGTTATTTACAATGAAATGGAAACATTCACAACTTGTTTAGAGTACAACCATTCACAATTTGTTTGGAATGAAATGAAAACATTCAAAACTAGCTTCAAATGGAAACACTCACAACTTGTTTAGAATGAAATGGAAACATTCACAACTTGTTTAGAATGAAATTGAAACATTCATAACCAGTTTGGATTGGAAACATTGGCAACTTCTATGGAATGAAATGGAAACATTCATAACTTATAAGAAATGGAAACATTAAGTACGTGTTTAGAATGACATGGAAACTTTCATAGCTTGTTTAAAATGGAAACATTCACAACTTGTGTAGAAAGAAGTGGAAACACTTACAACTTGTTTAGAATAAAATGGAAACATTCACAACTTGCTTAGAATGGAAACATTCACATATTGTTTATAGTGGATACATCCATAACTTGTTCAACATGAAATGGAAAAATTCCTAACTAGTTTGGAATGAACTACAAACATTCACAACATGTTTAGAATAAAATGGAAACATTCATAACATGTTTAGAATGTAAAGGAAACATTTGTGACTTGTTTGGAGTGAAATAGAACCATTTTTTTTAGGGAAACATTCACAACTTGTTTAGCTTGAAATCATAACTTTTACAACTTGTTTGGAATTGAAACAGTTATAAATTGTCTAGAATGAAATGGAAAGATTCACAGCTTGTATTGAATGGAAACATTCGCAACTCGTTTAGAATGAAATAAAAACATTCACAAATTATTTAAAATGAAATAGAAACGTTCCCAACTTGTTTGGAATGGAAACATCCACAACTTGTTTAAAATGAAATGGAAACATTTACAACTTGTTGAGAATTAAATGGAAACATTCACAGCTTTTTTAGAATAAAATGGAAACATTCACAACTTGTTTGGAATTCAAATAACTTGTTTGGAATTCAAATATTCACAACTTGTTTGTTTGGAATGAAATGGAAGCATTAACAACTTGTTTTTAATTCATTCTAGACACTTGCAATTTGTTTAGAATGAAATGAAAATACTCACAACTTGCTTGGAATGAAAATATTTAGAATTAGTTTAGAATGAAATAGAAACAGGCAAAATTTGTTTAGAGTGAAATGGAAACATCCACAACTTACTTGAAATGGAAACATTCGTAATTTGTTTAGAATGAAATGAAACGTTCACAACTTTTCTAGAATTGAACAGAAACTTTCACTTTTTTTCTTGAAATGAAGTGGAAACATTCATAACTTGTTTGAACTGGAATGAAAACATTCATGAAGTGTTTAGAATGAAATTGAAACATTTAAAATTTGTTTGGAGTGGGAGCGTTCACAACATCCTTGGAATGAAATGTAAACATTCACAACTTGTTTAGAATGAAATCGAAACATTAAAAAAATGTTTAGATTGAAATGGAAACATTCACAACTTGTTTGGAATGCAAACATTTACACCTTGTTTGGAATGGAAACATTAACAACTTATGTAGAATGGAATGGAAACATTCACAGCTTGTTTGGAATTGGAAACATTCACAACTTGTTTTGAATGGAAGCATTCACAACTTTTTTGCAATGGAATGGAAACATTCACAACTTGTTCTGAATGGAAGCATTCATAACTTGTTTGGAATGCAATGGAAACATACACAACTTATTTGGAATGGAAGCATTCAAAACATGTTTAGAATGCACTGGAAACATTTAGAACTTTTTTGGAATGGACTGGAAACATTCACAACTTGCTTAGATTGCAAACATTCACTTGTGTGCTATGGAAACATTTAGAAAGAAACAGAAACATTCATAACTTGTTTAGAGTGGAAATAGTCATAGCTTGGTTGGATTGAAAAATAAACATTCACAACTTCTTTTGATTGGATATATTCACAACTTGTTTAGAATGAAATTGAAACTTTCATAACTTTTTTGGAATGGAAGCACTCACAACTTGTTTGGAATGAAAACATTCATAGCATGGTTAGAATGAAATTAAAACATTCGCAGCCTATTTGGAATGGAAACATTCACAACATGTTTAGAATGAAATGGAAACACTCACAACTAGCTTGGATAGGAAACATTTAGAGCTTGTTTAGAATGAAATGGAAACATTTTCAACTTGTTTGCAATGGGTACATTCACAACTTGTTTGAAAGAAATGTAAATGTTCACAACTTGTTTAGAATGAAATAGAAAGATTTACAACTTTTTTTTATTAGATACATTCACAACTTGTTCATAATGAAATGGAAACTTTCACAACTTATTTGGAATGGAAGCACTCACAACTTGTTTGGAATCGATATAATTAGAACTTGTTTAGAATGAAAACATTCATAACATGCTTAGAATAAAGGAAAAACATTCACAACTTGTTTAGAATGGGAACATTCACAACTTGTTTAGAATGAAATGGAAACACTCACAACTAGCTTGGATAGGAAACATTCACAACTTGTTTAGAACGAAATGGAAACATTGACAACTTGTTTGGAAAGAAATGTAAATGTTCACAACTTTTTTAAAATGAAATAGAAAGATTCACAACTTTTTTAGAATGAAATGGAAACTTCACAACTTGTTATGATTAGAAACAATCACAACTTGCTTAGAAAGAAATGGAAACATTCACAATTTGTCTAGAATGAAATTGAAACAATAACAACCTGTTTGGAATGGAAAGATTCACTCCTAGTTTTCATTGGGAACATTCAAAACTTGTTTGGAATGGAATGGAAACATTCACAACTTGTTTCCAATGGAAATGTTTAGAATGAAATAGAAACATTCACAACTTGTTTAAAGTGGAAACATTCATAACTTATTTAGAATGAAATAGAAATAGTCAGAACTTGTTTGGATTGGAAACATTAACAAATTGTTTAGAATGAAACGGAAATTTTCACAACTTGTTTGAAATCAAAACAATAAGAACTTGTTTAGAATAAAAACCATCATAACATGTTTAGCATGTAATTGAAACATTCGTAACTTGCTTGGAAAGGAAACATTCACAATTTGTATAGAATGAAATCTAAACATTCACAACTTGTTTGGAATAAAATTGAAACATTAACAACTTGTTTAAAATGAAATTGAAAGATTCACAACATTATTGGAAAGGAAACATTCGTAACTTATTTAGGATGGAAGCATTCGCAACTAGTTTGGAATCAAAGCGTTCCAAACTTTTTTTTTTTTTCAATGAAAACAATCACAACCTGACTAGAATGAGATAGAAACATGTACAACTTGTTTGGAATGAAAATATTTACAACTTGTTTAGAATGAAATGGAAGCATTGACAACTTATTCGGAATGGAAACTTTCACAATATGTTTAGAAAGAAGTGGAAACATTGACAACTTGTTTTGAATCGAGACACTCACAAATTGTTTGGAATGGAAACATACACAACTCGTTTAGTATGAAATGGAAATATTCACAACTTGTTTCGAATGGAAACATTCACAACTTATTTAGAATCATATGGAAACATCAACAACTTGCTTGGAATGAAAACATTCACAACTTGTTTAGAATGAAATGGAAAAATTCACAACTAGTTTAGAATAGAAACATTCACAACTTGTTTGGATTGAAAACAATCACAACTTGTTCATCATTAAATAGACACTTTCATAGGTTGTTTGTAATGGACACATTCACAACTTGTTTGGGATCGAAACAATCATAACTTGTTTAAAATTAAAACATCCATAATGTGGTTAGAACAAAATGAAAACATTCGTAACTTGTTTGGAATGGAAATATTCACAGCTTCTTTAAAATGAGATCGAAAAATTCACAACTTATTTGGAATGGGAAAATTCACAACTTGTTTAGCATGAATTGGAAACATTCAGAACTTGTTTGGAATAGAAACATTCATAACATGTTTAGAATCAAATGTAAGGATTCACAACTTGTTCAGAATGAAATAGAAACATTCACAACTTATTTAGAATAAAATTGAAAGATTCACAACTTCTTTCGAATGGAAACATTCACAACTTGTTTAGAATGAAATGGAAACAATCACAACTTGTTTGAAATAGAAACATTCACGACATGTTTCAAATGGAAACATTCTCAACTTGTTTAAAATGGAAAAATTCACAACTTGTTTGCAATGGAAACATTTAGAATGAAAAAGAATTATTTACAGCTTTTTTGGAATGGAAACATTGATAACTTGTTTCGATTGGAAAATTTTGACACTTGCTCAGAATGAAAAGAAAGCTCTCACAACTATTTTTGAATGGAAACATTTGCAACTTGTTTAGAATGAAAACATTCATAGAATACTTAGAATAGAATGGAAACGTTCATAACTTATTTACAATGCAACATTCATAACTTGTTTAGAATGAAATGGAAACATTCACAACTTGTTTGAGATGAAAACACTCAAACTTGTTTAGAATAAAATGGAAACATTCACAACTTGTATAGAATGAAATCAAAATATTCACAACTTATTTGGAATGAAATAGAAACATTGACAACTTTTGTTGATTGAAATGTAAACATTCACAATTTGTTTGGAATGGAAACATTCCAAACTATTGTTTGAAATGGAAACATTCACAACTTGTTTGGATTGAAACATTCCAAACTATTTTTTGGAATGAAAACATTCACAACTTGGTAAGAATGAGATGGGAACATTTACAACTTGTTTGGAATGGAAACATTGACAGCTTGCTTAGAATGAAATGGAAACACTCACAACTTGTTCGGGATGAAAGCATTCGCAACTTGTATAGAATGAAGTCAAAATGTTAACAAGTTGTTTAGAATGAAATGAAAACATTCACAACTTGTATAGAATGAAATGAAAGCAATCACAATTTGTTTAGAATGAAATGAATACATTGACAACTTGTTTAGAATGAAAGGGAAATATTCATAACTTGTTTAGATAGGAAACTTTCACAACTTGTTTGGAATGGAAACTTTTACAACTTCCTTGGAATTGAAGCATTGCAAACTATTTTTTGGGGTGGAAACATTCACAACTTGGTAACAATAAGATGTAAACATTTACAACTTGTTTGGCATAGAAACGTTCACAACATGTTTAGAATGAAGTGGAAACATTCAAATCCTATTTAGACTGAAAACATTCACAACTTGTTTACAATGGAAATGTTTGAATTGGCATTTTATACAAGTTGTGAGTGATTCTATTTCTTTCCACACATGTTGTCAATGTTTCAATTACAAACAAGTTGTGAATGGTTTTATTCCATTCTAAACAAGTTATGAAAGTTTCTATTTCATTCTAAATAAGTTGTGAAGTTTCCATTCCAAACAAGTTGTGATTATTTCCATTTCACCATAAGTAAGTAGTGTATGTTTTTATTCCAAATAAGTGGTGAATGTTTTGCTTTCACTCTAAACAACATGTGAATGTTTCCATTCCAAACAAATTGTAAATTTTTCTATGTCATTCTAAAGAAGTTGTGAATGTTTCCATTCTAAACAAATAGTGATTTTTTCCATTCTAAACAAGTTATGGTTCTTTCCATTTCATTCCAACCAAGTTAGGAATGTTTCCAGTTCATTCTAAACAAGTTGGAAATGTTTCCATTCTAGATAAGTTGTGAATGTTTCCATTCGAAACAAGTTGTGAATGTTTCCATTTTGTTACCACCTCACAAAAATAGGAGAATTACAAAGTGTTGCATAATGGTCAAGAACTATTATATTGTTTAATTCTCACCATAATGATTGAAGTGTGAGGTGTAAAAGGCATGATCACCACCTCCTTAAAAATGCTCTAAAAGTTGGTAAGTTGGCGCCAAAGAAAAACCTTAAGGATTGTTTTTTTGTCAAGCAACCTATGGACTTTTTTATGAGGTTTTGAAATTTTGGGTACTCAATTGTAAAACCTTCAAGAAAGAGTTTTGCAGAGGTATGGGAAGGATATGGATGGTATAAAAGTGCTATTGCAGGATCAAATTGCTTATGGAAGATAGTTGTGGGCAAAGGAAGGCATAAAGGGCTTTAAGGACTTAAGTGTCCTAGTGTAAGCCTTTGGTTGTTTATGCTTATGACTTAAGTCAAATGGAAGCATTTTGGAGTTATCCCACTCAATAAAAGGCAGCCAAAACAAGATAAGGATGGCCAAATGTGGGCTAAGTGATTAAGCTTAAGAAACCATGATCTTGTAGCAAGGAAAGTGACATAAGACATGGTTAAGCTAGTTAAGGGTGTTTAGTGCACCTAAGCTAATTTAAGTAGCCAAACTTATCTTTTCTTCTCCCATTTTTGGCCTCATGCAGCAGTCCACCCTCTCCACACCTCTTCCATAACCACCATACCTCCTGAAACTAGAAGCAATTGAAGGCAAGAAAGGGCAATTGGAAGCTATTTGGTGCTAAGACTTGAGTGCACCTAGGATCAAGCTCCAATTTTAGCATACCCTTCAAGATAAGGAGTTCTCTTGCCCTCATGGAATGTTTACTGTATTATTCAAACATCCATGGAGCTAGGGCTAAGTTTGGAAGAGAGCCAAGTGCTTGATGAACCAAGCTTAGTGAGGGGAGTGCACTTAGTGAAGGTTTTGTGACTCAGTGTGAAATGCACAGTGATGGCAGTGAATTTAAGGGTTACTAGAGCCCAAAGTTAGTACTAACTAGTGTTAAAACTCTCCGAAGGCCATTCTTTTTCTTGATGAGGGATGCCATAGTGATCTACTTGTGTTTTTTTTCATGTTTTATGGACTAACCAATCCATATTGTTGTTGCCACATACATATGGTTGTTTTTTGTGTTTGGTTGCTGCATTTGGACACTCTATATTGGATATATGTATTGTATTTTCTTTTGTTTTAGTATCTTTGGATGTAGGTAATACCAATGCTACACTACCTTAAGAGTATAAGTGTTCTCCTTACTAAGTTTCCCAACGAAACTTATTCTCCTCAAATCTACCCATTTCAAGTCAAGCAGAAGGATCACATTCAAACTGACCTTTGTAGTTTGAGTTTTGATCTGAAATTTTAGGTACTTGAACTTCCATGTATCTAGTTGTGATCTGGAAAGTTTGGTGATTTGGTAGCACATTTGGCATTTTTAGTGATGGTGTTTACTGTACCATATAGCAAATATCCAGCATCCTATTTCTAGTGTGCATTGTGTCTAAAGCTCTCCTGTAAGTTGGGTGCATGTTTTAGCTGAGTTAAGGCCATTATGTAGTGCATGGATTCATGTACATGTAATACATGTAAATTTGAAACAAGTATGTGAACATTTGAGGACTATTTTGTTATGTATGTGAATGTGGTGCACAAGCTGTCTACGTGTGAATAATAGGCTGCTTGTTTGTAAATTCTGTGTTGGCCATATAAAGTTGCTAGATGAAAGAGTAGGTAATTCTTATGTATGTTGGACATGTATGGGATAGCCTTGGAGGGCTTACCCCTTCTAAATGAAGTGTTTGCACACTTACGAAATTTCGTATAAGCAAAATGGTCATAAAGCGACCAAAAGTTTGACCCTACACTCAAAGTTTATATCTCCCTATGTATATCAAATCTTGATATGAAAATTTGATCATACCTAGATTACATCAATAGGTTTAACAAGGATTTAGAATTTCTCCATTTGGAGCTCTGCAGCCAAAGTTATAACATTGCATATTTGGCTAAGTTACTGTTCATTGGTCAGAATTTTGTAACTAATTTAAAAAATCTATAACTTGGTCCATAGGTGGGCTATTGATGTAAAACCAAATTCCCTAGTTTGGTTTAAGTCTCTACTTGATAATGAATCAAAGAAAATAGGGGGTACATGGATAGATTAATATAGTTTTTTGGAGGCAATTTTGGATGCAGTGGCTGGTTACTTAAACTTAACAAGATTGCCTAATGTGTCGTAGCCAAGATTAAGACTTGTGCTAGTTTTTTCTTTCCTCGCTACCATGGTGTGCATAAAATGTGAATATGTGTGTAATGGTTGGACCAATACACATGGATTTACATAGTGCGGAAGAGGGCCACTTGGGTATGCACACTAAGGGTATTCTTCTGATGGCCTACAAAACATACCAACCCTGGGAGTTTTAAATGCACAATTTTGGCAACATAACTAGACTACCCAAGAGTAGGTAATAAATGTTGGTATTAGATCATGGTTTGAACATGTAGATGTACATATAGTTGCATTTTGCATGCTAGCTACATACATTAATTCCATTTGGTCAGCTACTAGTGTCAAGTACCATTAAAATACCTATGATCTTTATGTGTACTCTATGATGAATGATGAGCAAGAAGTAAATATGGTTACCACAAGGAGAGGGGAACCACCCCTAAGGCTTTTTACTGAACCTAGGCAACAAAGGGACAGACATGAAAGGGGGAATCAGGGCCAACTGGGGGCACCCAACCCTAATGTGCCTCAAGTTTGGTTAGAGCTTCTGAGTAACCTAGCTCTAATCAATGAAAACTTAGTAAGGCTAATACAACCACAACAACAAGGAGTCTAAGTAGTACCAGTAGAACTAGTTCAGAATAAACAATAGAAATCAGAAGAAGAGGCTAGGAACATGTCTGAGAATGGTCCTTCTGGAAGTTAGGAAATAGAAATGATGAGGTTGATGAAGTGGAAGATGAAGATAGGAGAAATCCTAGAAGAAGAAGAGTAAGATCTGAGATTGGTTAGGTGTCCAGGACCAATCCCTCAGCCTATGACCATTCCTCCACCAGGAATGAGATTGAGGAAGCCTATGAGAGAAGAGGCAAGAGAAAGCATAAAGAGCATCACCATACTGAGGAGTCTCATAGATCCAGGGGACAGAAAGTAGAGGATCTAGAAGGCCTGGGTGAGGTCAGACTATTAGAGAGGTTTTAGGGACTTAGGCCTCTATAATTTGATGGAAAAGTAGAACCAGATAGACTTGAGGAATGGTTAATCTTCATAGAAAAAATGTTTGAGCATATGTCAGTCAGTTCCACCAAAAAGGTGTCACTGGCTACTTATAATTTGGTAGGTAGTGTAGAAATGTTGAGGAGAAACACTAGAGATAGATATATTGTCCAAATGGGCAGAAGGCTAGGAAGAGATATAGAGATGAGCTGGCTAGAGTTCACTAAGCTTTTTGAGGAGCAGTACATCAGTGATGCTATCAAGGACATGAACCAAGATGAATTTGATGCTCTAAGGTAGGAGAACATAAGTGTCCTAGAGTATGAGGACAAATTCAATCAGTAAGTGAGATATACTCCTCAGTATCATGGACTGGAGGAGTTGAAAGCAAATAGATTTGTCAGAGGCCTAAGATCAGACATCAGAAATACTGTAAGGCCATTTGGGGTTAAGTACTTTCCCAGTGGACTAGGGGAAAGTAGTTAGACAAGAAGAAAGTAGAAGAAGCCACCACATGCCAATGGAATTGCAAAGAATTCCCATTCTCGTGGTAAGGGCGACGTTAAGAGGAAGTTCCCCGGCCTAAGGTGCCCTAAGTGCAAGAAGTTTCATGGAAAGAAACCTTGCTACTTTAACACTCAAGTGTGTCTGAGATGTGGTGCAATGGATCACTGGGTCAAGGATTGCCTACATCCTCAAGGAAGAAGGCCAGAAAACCAAGGTCCAGTGAGGCCTACTAGAGTAAGACCAAGAAAGGGAGCACCCAAGGAAGGACAGTAGAGACTAGTTCCTCTAGTGCACGACCTCTAGTTCAAAGAGCTAGCAAAGTGTTCCAAGTGGAGAAACCAAAGACACCATAGCAGGGAGGAGCTCTAAGAGTAACATTTACTTAAGTGGTATGCCTGTTAGTGTTCTATTTGATACTGGTGCATTTGTGTTTATAATGGCTAGGAAATTGGTTGATGTTATGAATTTGCCTATTGAAATCATGCCTAGTATATCCTTAGTGAAAACAGCAGGTAGTCAATGTCTTTTCACTAATGAACTAGCTAAGGATTATGAGCTAGTAGTGGTAAAAACTAAGGTTATGACTAATCTACTAGTGTTGGACATTCCTAAGTATGATATATTACTGGGTATGAATTGGCTTGCAATGCATAACAGAAGAATTGATTATGCTAAAAGGGAAATCACATTGCCTGATGGTGAAGTGCATGCATTAGTGAATTCTAAGGAATTAGTGTGTGGAATGCATGATGTAGAACTAGAGGTATTACATGAGATACCTATGATCTCTGAGCATGATTACTATTATGCATTGAATGAATTCCACTGTGAAAAGGAAGTGGATAGAATGCTTATAGTGAGAGACTTTCCACAAGTGTTCTTTAAAGACTTGCCAGGCATTCCACCACCAAAGGAGATTGAGTTTGGGATCAAGCTGCAACCAAGAGCTACCCCAATGTCTAATTCTCCTTATAAAATGCCTATCACAGAGATAAATAACCTCAAGAAAAAACTTGATGAACTTCTTAGAAAAAAGGGTTTATAAGGCCAAGTGTTTCACCGTAAGGAGCTCAGTGTTTTTTGCGAAGAAAAATGATGGATCATTGAGAATTTGCATTGCCTATAGGAAGCTTAATGCAGTGACTATCAAGAACATGTATTGACTCCCTAAGATTGAGGATCTATTTGATCAACTCTAGGGAGCTAAGATCTTCTCCAAGATATATTTAAGATCTGGATACTTTCAGTTGAGAGTAAAAGAAGATGATATTCCTAAAACTGCAATCAGGACCAGATATAGGCATTATGAGTACACAGTCTTGCCATTTGGTTTGACTAATGCCCCAGCTGCCTTCATGGACCTGATGAGTAGGGTGTTCAGGCCACATCTAGACAAATTTGTGGTTGTGTTCATTGGCGACATCCTAGCGTATTCCAATGATGAAAATGAACATGAACATCATCTGAAGATTGTCTTAAAGACTCTATTAGAACATCAGCTTTATGCCAAGTTATCCAAGTGGCAATTCTGGATAAAAGAAGTGTCTTTCCTAGGATACATCATAGATGCACAAGGCCTTAAGGCAGACCTTAAAAAGGTCAAGGCAGTGCAAGAATGGGAAAGACTAAAGACTGTAAAGGTATCAGGCTTTTCCATGATTGCCTCAATTCTTACTCATCTGACCAAGAAGCATCAAAGATTTGAGAGGATTGAGAAATGTGAAAAGAGCTTCCAGAAGCTCAAGAAGAGGTTGATTGAAACTCCAGTATTGATTCTTCCTGATCCATGCAAGCCCTACACCATCTATACAAACGCATCTAGATTTGGGTTAGGTTGTGTACTTACACAAGACAGAAATATCATTGCTTATGGGTCAAGGTAGTTGAGACCTCATGAGCAAAATTATCCTACCCATGACCTAGAACTAGTAGTAGTGATTTTTTCTTTGAAGCAATGGAGGCACTACTTTATAGGTAGTTCATTTGTGATCTAGATTGACCATAAAAGCCTAAAGTACTTGTTCACTCAGAAAGAGTTGAACATGAGGCAAAGGAGATGGTTAGAGTTCATCAAGGACTATCACTACAGTATAGAGTATAGAGAAGGCAAAGGCAATTTGGTAGCAGATGCCTTGAGCAGGAATTACATGGGTCTTCTGAAAGAAAGATCCATAGCTGATCATGATGAGCAGAATAGTCTGTTATGCCTATGGCATAAGTGGCATAAATGGGAAAAAGGCCAAATCTACATATTGACAATCCAATCAGGATGGATTAACAAGGTTAGAAAGGCACAAGAGACAGATCTTGAATTGAAAAGGATATCAGGAGAGGAAAAAGGTTTTTTGTATGAATCTTTTGCCTGCAATCAAGGATTACTATACTTCAAGGACCAAATCTATGTACCTAAAGGACTAATGATCAGGGATGAAATACTTGAAGAAGCTTACACAAGTAAGTTGAGCTTACATCCAAGAAATGAAAAAATGTATAACGACTTGAAAACTCACTTCTAGTGCCCAAACATGAAGAAAGACATAGCAACTTATGTCTCCAAATGTGCCACATGCCAGAGGGTAAAGGCAGAGCACTAGAAGCCAGCTAGTACCCTATAGACTCTACTTATACTAGTGAAGAAGTGGGGTAACATAACCATAGACTTTTTGACTGGGTTGCCTATGACCGGAATAAGGCATGATACAATCTGCGTCATTGTGGATAGGCTAACCAAATGTGCCCACTTCTTACTATGAAACTCACAGATTCCTTGGAGAAGTTAGTTCAGATGTATATCCAAGAGAAAGTAAGACTACATGGAGTACCAGACTCCATTATATCTGATAGAGATCCAAGGCTTACAGCTTGATTTTGGAGTGTTTTTCACAAAGCACGAGGTACCAAAATCCACCTGAGTACTGCTTCTCACCCTCAGGTTGATGGGCAAACTGAAAAGGTGATACAGATACTGGAAGACATGCTTAGGAGTTATGTGTTGAAAAATGAGGAGAACCTATATATATCTTAGCCAAGGATACTAGAAGGTTAAGAAACAAGCTCATTACCATGGTTAAAGTTAAGTGGTCACACCACTTTGAAAGGGAAGCAAACTGGGAAACTGAGAAAGACCTTATGGAAAGGTATCCCACAGAATACCCAAAGCTAAAGGTAATTTTGGAGGACCAAAATTTTTAAAGGGGTGAGGATTGTTACCACCTCACAAAAATGGGAGAATTACAAAGTGTGGCACAATGGTCAAAAACCATTATATTGAGTAATTCTTATCATAGTGATTGAAGTGTGAGGGGTAAAAAGCATGATCAACACCTTCTTAAAAGTGTTCTAATTTTTTAACTTAGCCCCCAAGAAAGGCCTTAAGGATTGCTTGTTTGTCAAGCAACCTATGGACCTTTTTGTAAGGTTTTGGAAATTCGGGTGCTTAATTGCAAAAACTCTTAAGAAAGAGCTTTGTAGAGTTATGCGAAGGATATAAATGGCATGAAAGTGCTATTGGAGGACCAAATTGCATATAGAAGACAAGTTTGGACAAAGAAAATACAAAAGGCATTAAAGACCTAAGTGTCCTAGTGTAAGCCGTTGGATGTCCGAGCTTTTGACTTAAGTAAAATGTTGAGATTGTGGCATTATCCCACATGAGGAGGGGAAGCTATGCCATGATAAAGATGTCTAAAATGTGGGCCATGAGTTTAAGACTAACAAACCGTGGTTTTGTAGCATGGAAAATGACATAAAGCATGGTTAAGGCTATTAAGGGTGTTTAGTGCACTAAAGCCCATTTTAAGTGGTCATTTCCTTCTTTTCTTCTATCATATTCAAGCATACCAGCCACCACCCACCTCCACACTTCCTCCATAGTGATCATACCTCCAATCTTGCAATTAGCTGCAATTGAAATCAAGAAAGAGAAATTGGAAGCATACTAGTGCTATTGCTTGGGTGCACCGAGAATCAAGCCTAAAATTCAGCATACCTATCAAGCTAAGGAGTTCTCTTGCTCTCATGGAATGTTTCCTATATTTTCAAGCATCCATGGAGATGGGGCTGGGCTTGGAAGAGAGCGATGAGCTTGATGAACCAAGCTTAGTGAGGGGAGTACACTTAGTGAAGGTTTTGTGACCTAGTGTGAAGTGCAAAATGCTAGCAGCGAATTTGGGGTTTCTAGAGCCCAAAGTTAGTACTAAGTAGTGTTAAAACTCTCATAAGACCAACTTTACGCTTGAAGAGGGCTGCCATAGTGATTTGCTTTTGTTTATTGCATGTTTTATAGACTAACCAATGTTAATTATTGCTACCACATTTTATGTGTTTGTTGTTTGTGTTTGGCTATAGCATTTGGTTGTTTTATGTTGGATATATGCATTTTTTTTCTTGTTTTTTAGTGGCTTTGGATTCAGATGATACCAAGGGGTACACTACCTTAAGAATATAAGTGTTCTCCTTGCAAAGTTTCACATTGAAACTTTCCTCAAATCTGCCCATCTCAAGTTTAGCAGAAAGATCACATTCAAATTGACCTTTTTGTTTTGAGTTTTGATCTAAAATTTCATATATTTGAAATTCCATGTATCTAGTTGTGATCAAGAAACTTTGGTGATTTTGGGAGCACATTTGGTATTTTTAGTGATGGTGCTTATTGTGTTACGCAGAAGCGGCCCAACATCTGTTTTGTGGAGTGCATTGTGTCTCAAGTTCTCCTGTAACTTGAGTGTGTGTTTTAGCTGAGTTAAGACCATTATGTAGTGCATGGATGCATGAACGTGTAATACATGTAAAGTTGAAACAATTATGTGAACATTTGAGGACTGTTTTGCTATGTATGTGAATGTGGTGCACAAGCTGTCAAAGTGTAAATGATAGGCTACTTATTTGTAAATTCTGTTTTGGCCACACAAGAGCATGTAATTCCTATGTGTATTTGATATGTATGGGATAGCCTTAGAGAGCTTACCCCTTGTGAATGAAGAGCTTGCACACTTATGAAACTTTGTATGGGCATAATGGTCCAAAAGTAGATAAAATTTTGACCATGCACTGAAAGTTTTATATGTCCCTGTGTAGAATGAATCTTGGTATGAAACTTTGAACACACCTAGAGCACATTTAGAGGTTTAACTAGATGTTGGAATTTCTACAACTGGAGCCCTATAGCCAAAGTTATGCTGTTCCAAATTTGGCTGAGTTACTGTACATTTGGTCAGAATTTTGTAATAAACTTAAAAAATCTATAACTTGGTCCATAGGTGGGCTATTGATGTGAAACCAAATTCCATAGTCTTGTTTAAGTCTCTACTTGATAATGAAACAAATAAAATAAGGGTTTGTGGCTAGATTAATATAGTTTTTTTTGTGGAATTTTCAGGTGCAATGGCTGGTTACTTAAGCTTAACAAGATTGGCTAATGTGTGGTAGCCAAGGTTAAGACTTGTGCTAGTGTTTTCCTTCCTTGCTGTCATGGTGTGCATAAAATGTGAATATGTGTTTAATGGTTGGACCAATATGCATACATTTACATAGTGCCCTGGAGGGCCACTTGGGTATGCACACTAAGGGTATTGTTTTGATGGCCTACAGAACATACCAACCCTGGGTGTTCTAAATGCACAATTTGTTTGGAATGGAAACACAACTTATTTGGAATGGAAACAATCAAAACTTGTTTAGGATGAAATGGAAACATTAATAGCTTGTGTCAAATGGAAACATTCACAACATGTTTGAAATGAAATGAAATGAAAAGATTCACAACTTGTTTCCATTCTAAACAAGTTGTGATTCTTTCCATTCCAAACATGTTGTTAAGGTTTCCATTTCATTTCAAACAAGTTCTAAATGTTTCCATTCCAATCAAGTTGTTAATGTTTCCATTACAATGCAAACAAGTTGTGAATATTTCCATTCCAAACAAGTTGTGAATATTTCCATTTCATTTCAAACATGTTGTGAATATTTTTATCTCATTCTAAACAAGTTGTGAACATTTCTATTCCAAACAAGTTATGAATATTTCCATTCCAGACAAGTTGTCAGTGTCTCGATCATAAAAAAGTTATGATTGTTTCCATTCCAAATAGGTTGTGAATATTTCTATTTCATTCTAGAAAAGTTGTGAATGTTTTGATTGCAAACAAATTATGAATGTGAACTTCTCAGTTTTATTCTTAACATGTTATGAAAGTTTCTATTCCAAACAGTTTTTGAATGTTTCCATTCTAAATGAGCTGTAAATGTTTCCATTTAATTCACAACAAGTTGTGAATGTTTTCATTCCAAACAAGTTGTGAATGATTGCATTCCAAAAAAGTTGTGAACTTGTCCATTTCATTCTAAACAAGTTGTGAATACTTCCATTTGAAACAACTAGTGAATGTTCCCTTCCATTTCATTCAAAATAACTTGTGAATGTTTCCATTTCATTCCAAGCAAGTTATGAATTTTTTTATTCCAATCATGTTGCGAATGTTTGCATTCCAAGCAAGTTGTGAATGTTCCTTTTTCATTCTAAACAAGTTATGATTGTTTCCATTCCAGACAAGTTGTTAAGGTTTCCATTTCAATTCAAACAAGTTGTGAATGTTCCACTCCATACAAGCTGTGAATGTTCCTTTTTCATTCTAAACAAGTTGTGATTGTTTCCATTTCAAACAAGTTGTTGAGGTTTCCATTTCAATTCAAAAAAGTTGTGAATGTTTCCATTCCAATCAAGTTGTTAATGTTTCCATTACAATGTAAACAAGTTGTAAATGTTTCCATTCCAAACAAGTTGTGAATATTTCCATTTCGTTCCAAACATGTTGTGAATGTTTCAATTCCAAACAAGTTGTGAATTTTTTTATCTCATTCTAAACAAATTCTGAACATTTCTATTCCAAACAAGTTATGAATATTTCCATTCCAGACAAGTTGTTAATGCTTCAATCCTAGGAAAGTTACAATTGTTTCCATTCCAAATACGTTGTGAATGTTTCTATTTCATTATAGAAATGTTGTGAATGTTATGATTCCAAACAAGTTGTTGATATGAACATTCCAGTTTCATTCTTAGGGCGTTATGAATGTTTCTATTCCAACCAAGTTGTGAATGTTTCTAATCGAAACCATTTTTTGAATGTTTCCATTTCATTGACAATAAGTTGTGAATGTTTTCAATCCAAACAATTTGTGCATGTTTCCACTCCAAACAAGTTGTGAATCTGTCTATTTGATTCTAAACAAATTGTGAATACTTCCATTCTAAACAACTAGTGAATGTTCCCAATCCATTCCAAACAAGTTGTGAATGTTTCCCTTTCATTCTAAACAAGTTGTGAATGTTTCCACTTCATTCCAAGAAAGCTATCAATGTTTCGATTCGAAGAAAATTGCGAATGTTTCCATTACAAACAAACTATGTGTCTTTCCATTTCATTCAAAATAAGTTGTGAATGTTTCTATTCCAAACAACTTGTGAATGTTTCCATTCAAAACAACTTGTAAATGTTTCCATTTCAATCAGAAAAGCTTGTGAATTTTTTCATTTCATTCAAAGCAAGTTATGAATGTTTCTATTCCAATCGTATTGTGAATGTTTCCATTACAGACAAGCTATGAATGTTCCCTTTGCATTCTAAAGAATTTGTGATTGTTTCCATTCCAAACAAGTTGTTAAGGTTTCCATTTCATTTCAAACAAGGTATGAATGTTTCCATTCCCATCAAGTTGTGAATGTTTCCATTCCAAACAGGTTATGAATCTTTCCATTCCATTTCAAGCATGTTGTGAATATTTCCATTCCAAACAAGTTGTAAATGTTTTGATCTCATTCTAAACAAGTTGTGAGCATTTTTATTCCAAACAAGTTATGAATATTTCAATTTTAAAAAAGTTGTGAATGTTTTAATTCTAAAAAATTATGATTTTTTCCATTCCAAATATGTTATGAATGTTTGTATTTCATTCTAGAAAAGTTATGAACGTTTCAATTCCAAAGAAGTTGTGAATGTGAACATTTCAGTTTTATTCTTGACCTCTTATGAATGTTTTCATTCCAACCAAGTTGTCAATGTTTTTGCTCCAAATCATTTTTCAATGTTACCATTTTAAACGTGCTATGAATGTTTCTATTTCAGTCACAACAAGTTGTCAATGTTTCATTCCAAGCAAGTTATGAATGTTTCCATTCCAAACAAGTTGTGAATTTGTCCATTTCATTCTAAACAAGTTGTGAATACTTCCATTTGAAACAACTAGCAAATGTTCCTATTCCATTCCAAGCAAGTTGTGAATGTTCCCCTTTCATTCTAAACAAATTGTGAATGTTTTCTTTCCAAACAATTTGTTAATCTTCCCATTTCATTTCAAACAAGCTATGAATGTTTCCATTCTAAAGAAGTTGTAAATGTTTTCATTTCATTCTAAGGAAGTTGTGAATGTTTCCATTTCATTTCAAACATTTTGTGAATGTTTCCATTCCAATGAAAGGGTGAATGTTTTCATTCCAAATAACTTATGAATGTTTTTATTTGATTGTAAATAAGTTGTGAATGTTTCCATTCCAAAATGTTGTGAATGTTTCCATTACATTCAAGGAAACTTATGAAATTTTTCATTCCCTTGTAAACAAGTTTTGAATGTTTTAATTCTAGAAAACTGTTGAATGTTTCCATTCAAAACAGGTTTTGAATGTTTCCATTTCATTTAGAATAGCTTGTGAATGTTTCCGTTTCATTCTAAGCTAGTTATGAATGTTTCTATTCCAATCACGTTGTGAATGTTTCCATTCTAGACAAGCTGTGAATGTTCCTTTTTCATTCTAAACAAGTTCCAATTGTTTCCATTCCAAACAAGTTGTTATGGTTTCCATTTCATTTCAAAGAAGTTGTGAATGTTCCCATTCCAATCAAGTTTTTAATGTTTGCATTACGATGCAAACAAGTTGTGAATGCTTCCATTCCAAACAAGTTGTGAATATTTGTATTTCATTTCAAACATGCTGTGAATGTTTCCATTCCAAACAAGTTGTGAATGTTTTTATCTCATTCTAAACAGGTTGTGAACATTTCTATTCCAACCAAGTTATGAATACTTCCATTCTAGGCAAGTTGTCAATGTTTCGATTCTAAAAAATTTACAATTGTTTCCATTCCAAATAGGTTGTGAATGTTTCTATTTCATTCTAGAAATGTTGTGAATGTTTCGATTCCAAACAAGTTATGAATGTGAACATTTCGGTTTCATTCTTAGCACATTATGAATGTTTTCATTCCAGCCAAGTTGTGCATGTTTGTAATCAAAATAGTTTCTAAATGTTTCCATTCCAAATGAACTGTGAATGTTTCCATTTCATTGACAACAAGTTATGAATGCTTTCATTCCAAATAAGTTCTGATTGTTTCCATTCCGAACAAGTTGTGAATTTGTCTATTTCATTTTAAATAAGTTATGAATAGTTCCATTCCAAACAACTAGTGAATTTTCCCATCCAATTCCAAACAAGTTGCAAATGTTTCCCTTTCATTCTAAACAAGTTGTGAATGTTTCCACTTCATTCTAAAAAAGCTATGAATGTTTCCATTCCAAGAAAATTGTGAATGTTTCCATTTCATTCAAAACAAGTTCTGAATGTTTCTATTCCAAAAAACATGTGAATGTTTCCATTCAAAACAAGTTGTAAATGTTTCCATTTCATTCAGAACAGTTTGTGAATGTTTCCATTTCATTTGAAGCAAGTTATGAATATTTCTATTCCAATCACAATAAGAATGTTTCCATTCCAGACAAGCTATGAACATTCCCTTTTCATTCTAAACAAGTTGTGATTGTTTCCATTCCGAACGAGTTGTTAAGGTTTCCATTTCATTTCAAACAAGTTGTGAATATTTCCACTCCCATCAAGTTGTTATTGTTTCCATTACAGTGCAAACAAGTTGTGAATGTTTCCATTCCAAACAAGTTATGAATATTTCCATTTCATTTCAAACATGTTGTGAATGTTTCCAATCCAAACAAATTGTGAATGTTTTTATCTTATTCTAAACAAGTTGTGAGTGATGGCATCGGGTTGGCCATCGTTTGTGTTCCCGCTGTGGCTCCACGACGGGGGTCATAGGGACCTCCTGAGGAATGTCGTGTGTGGCCGTCCGATGGGGGATAGCGGGGGCCATGAATGATTTCCGGTGCTGGAGAGAGCCTGAAAATGGGATGCCCCCAAGTAGTTCGGCCTGAAACATACAGAAAACAGGGGTTAGGAGGTCCCCGGAGTGGTTTTCCGGGGAGGAGCCTCCGACGCCCAAGTCAGTGTCTCTAAATGAAAAAGAGTAAGCACAAAATAGATTTGCCGGGAGTATTTCTCTGGTATGCATAGAAGGGGAAGAATCTCGCCAGAGGCGCTTTTCTGGCATGTTTTAGAGAGAAAAGAGAAGGCTAGGACTCTGGAGCCCTCTAAAAGGTCTCATGTCCCCATTTTCTTAAGAGCCTTTCCTGCTGTAAATAGGGAAAATGAGCCCCTCTGATTGTGACACGTGTATGGACGGATGCCATCCGTACCTCTAAGCAGAAAAAGGGACCAGCCGTATGCAGGCTTTCTTGGGCAGTGATTTGTCGAGAATCGTGTCTCAGTGTGCCAGAGCACGGACTACAGTGGCCTGTCAGAATGCTTGAGGTCAACATCTAGTGCGTATGGGTGAATATGTCAGAGACTTCTTCGTGGCATCCATCGCTCCTCCGAGGTCCCTTCGGCCGACGTTACCTTTTAGGGGGACAAGCAAGGACCTCTCCCCGGGGTGATACCATTTTCTTCGGGGTGTTCTTTATTCTTCCGAAGTCGGTTCATCCGTCCTCTACTGGAAAGGAGATATGGGAGTTTTCCGAGGTTGGTACGATGGGGCTTCCAAGGTCGTATACCTCAGGTGTTTGGCTCCCTTTTTCTCCGAAGTCAGTGGATCAGGGCGATAGCGCTTCGGCCATCACATGCCCTCCTTCGGAAAGTTGGAGTGTAACTTCAGCTTGTAGCCCTTTTAGGAGCACTTTTCAGAGGATCCGGCTTATATCGTTTACAAGGAAGTTACTTCGCCATTTTAAGGGCATAGTCCGCTCGGGCGGATGTCGCATACCTGATTTCTGGCATCCTCGAGATTTCGAATCTTAAATGTTTTGTCTTAAATTAGAGGACTGTCATGCCTTGAAACTGGGCGTGTCAATCTGGGGATGCACCCAAATCTTCAGGATGTCAGAAAACGTGCCCTAGTTTCTCGCGATGATCGACACGTGGCAAGCGTCACTTGGGATGGCACTTCTTTTTGCGCGGGAAGAGTAATCACGGTGACGTTTCACTCCCACGCAGCAGTTATGACGCCTTTTCAATTGCCCTTCCCTGCTCTATATAAGCCTCCCCTGCCTCTCTTCTCATTTGTTTTTTCTTTGCTCTAACCCTTGCTCTCATTTTCTCTCGCCTTTTCCATCTCTTTCAGCGACGGTCTGCACGGCGGAGCGATTTCCGGTGATTATTTACGACGGCATCTCTTTCAGTGACGGTCTGCACGGCGGAGCGATTTTCGGCCATTATTTACGACGGCATCTCTTTCAGCGACGGTCTGCACGGCGGAGCGATTTCTGGCCATTATTTATGATGGTATCCAGGAATCCTAATTTTGGTAAGGCTTTTCGTGAGTGCCTTCCTTGGGAATCGTTCAACTTCTGCTAACTTCTCAGCCTCCGAAGTTGTATTTTTTCAGTTTTTGCTGACGTTTTCCTTTCTTCCCGGAAGCTCTTTTTTGGCTAACCATTTTTGGACTCACATCTTCAGCTTCAGTGCCCCTTTTTGGACTCATACTGATGTTTTTCCCCCTTTTTCAGAGATGGTTGACGATTCTACCGCCTACTACAAGAGTCTCTTCCTTGGTCAGGTAGAGAAGGGAGAACAAGCAAAGAAAAGTGGCTCCAAAAGACGTAAGTCTACTGGGAGCGGACCGTCTTCGGNGAAGAGAGCCCTTACTCCACCTTCGAAAGATGTGGTAGAGGTCGATGAAGTTATTGCTACCTCCACCAAGGTTGATATCTCAACCGATGCGATAGCCACTTCCACCGACGCGATTGCAACCTTCGCCATGGTTGATGTCACTCCAATATCCACCAGGGTTGCTGCCCCCTCCGAAGTAGCTGCAACATCTTCTCGGGCTGTTACTCCTGCAGCCGAGGTGCCCACTGGAGTAGTCACCCTTTTCACTCCGTTGAGTCCTACCTCGTCGGTGGAGCTTTTGGGCTCTTTGCCCGAGAGTCCTACTGTTAAAAAGCTGGAGAGACGTCACAAGGACAAAGGCAAGCACATTCCAGCCTTTGTAGAGGAGGCTACCGGGGTTGCGCCAGGTTTGTGTCCGATTATTTTTTGACACCTCCTCCCTCATAACTTGTGCTTTCAGGGAGCCCTTCCTGACTTGCGCCCCTCCATTTTATAGAGGACCGAGCAGCCGCAGCATGGATGGTTGACCATGCCCGAAGACGGGCTCTCCGGGACTCCCTTCTCCAGAAAGACAAGGTTCCGAGGGAGCCGTTTTGGTCTTTCACGGAGGACATGAACTTGTTCTCCAGGGATTGTCAAGAGATGGCTCCCCAGATGGTGAGGGGTGTTCTTACCGAGGCTTCTTCTAAGGCAGTTGCCTAGGAGTGTGCTTCTAGGGATATCCTCACCGCTAGAGTTTCTGAGCGCGCCACTCAGGTGATCTTTTTGGCCTCCTCTTTTTTGCCCAAGTGTTTTGCCTTTCCATATGCTGCTTTTACTGAGGATTTTTCTCCTTCTTCTTCGTAGCTTTTGGGGTACAGTGAGCACCTCCGAGTTTGGGCGGTCGAGTAGTCTTCTGCCCGAGCTCGGGCTGAAAGTGAACTAGAGAAGGCCAGGCTCTTCTGTATTAACTTGGACATAGCTAATGTCGAGTTGAGGTGCATAGCCAGAGAATAGGTGGTCCAGCTCCGGGATGAGTTCCTGATAGGCCAATCGGACCTCCTAAAGGACTTTTCCCACAAAATGCGGGACCTTGGTGAGGAGATTGTGCGTTTGACTTCGGCCAATGAGGTTATTTAGAAGGAGAAAGAGGAAGAAACTGCCCTTCTGAAGAAAATTCTTGCCGAAAAAGCGGCTCTTCAAGCCAGGGTCTATTTTCTGAGGAGGAGTGTGATGAAGAGAAGGAACGTAAAGGGATTGGTGAGGAGGATTGCCGATCTTAAGGAGGAGATCCTGGGTCTCGAGAAAGAGGTTGCTGGTCTTGAGAATGAGGCGGACTTGCTAGACGTAGAAAGGGACAAAGCCGTCCAAATGTCGAAGGTGTCCTTTCAGGACGGCTTCTGTCTAGCTCGTCATCAATTTCTGCAANGCATGTGTGCTTCAGCCTTGTTCGGCGGGTAACCTGTGCAGGAGAAAAGAGAAATTTCTCTAAGTACAGCCTGTTTACCTAAAAATTCTAAGTATAGAACAAAATTCTAAGTATAGAACTCTTCAATTTTCTCCCTTTGACGCTGCCAAGCTGATAATGCTCTCTTTCGGACCTTGCCCTGAATCAAGTGAGGTCCTTTTTTTTTTTTTTTTATGGCCGAAGTTCTCCCCTGAGATAGTCCTCGGGGGTCTGTCTTGGCCCTTTGGAGAATGAGATCTCCTTTTGGCGTTCAGCGCACTTTTGCGCCTACGGCCACCTTTTACGGAGAAAACACTTCTCCGGAGCTCGTTCACGCTTCAGGGAGTGGCTCGAGTTTGGTTCCCCATTTCGAGGCTATTTCTTTCTTTGCCGAGCATTCCTCCCGAGCTTGTTCTCTTTTTGGTGGTTGATTTCAGTCGTTAAACCGGGAAGCGAGGTCCTCTTTCTTAGCGGCCGAAGTTCTCCTCTGAGGTAGTTCTCAAGGTTCGGTTTTTGGCCTTTCGGAGAACGAGATCTGCTTTTGGCGTTTGGCGCAATTTTGCGCCCACGGCCGCCTTTTTTGGAGAAGGCACCTCTCCTGAGGTTGTTCATGCTCCAGGGAGTGGCTCGAGCTCGTTCCCCTAATTCGAGGATATAGAATCTTTTGCCAAGCATTCCTTCCGAGCTCGTTCTTCTTTCGGTGTTTGGCTAATCGGTCGAGTTCAGTTGTCAAACCGAGGTTATTTCCTCTTTCCGCCAAATC
>KK899833.1:89368-105387 GCA_000696445.1 Aquilaria agallochum | reverse complement strand
GTCTTCTCAGGTGGTTCCTGCTTGTGTCTTCAACTTCAAGCTGAAATTGGAACTTGATGCAGCCATTATTTCTCGAAATACAAAGCATGACAGTTGTAGATCTATTTCTTAGCTTTGAAATGACACCTGAACCACACAAAACGGACATCTAAACCCAAAGATATGACCAAAATACTGCAACTGCTTCTGAACCAGCGATAACTCGTGAATCGTGACTTTGAAGCTAAATTGGACCAGCTTAACGTAAAAACTGGGTTTCATGGTCTTCATATGATTTGTAGCTCCAGATGTTATCTTTCTAATGAATCAAGAATCAATAAAGTCTGATCAGTTTAGCTCAGGATATGATTTTTCTACCAGAACATCACCAATCTGTCAACATCCGAGCTTGAACTGCACTAGTGAGCTCCTTAGCCTTCTTCCTTGTCAATGATCCACTAGTTATCTTCAATGGATCCTTTCCATCTTTGGTTGTGCCTTCTTTGATCGTATCAAAACATTCACAGCTTATTTGATATGAAATGGAAACATTCCCAACTTGTTTGGAATGGAAACTTTCATAACTTTTTTGGAATGAAGTGGATACATTCACAACTTGTTTGAAATGGAAACATTCACAACTTATTTTAAATGAGGTGGAAACATTCAAAACTTGTTTGTAAATGTTCACTCTAAAGAGATTCTGGATGTTTTCATTTCCTTCTAATTAAGTTATGAATCTTTCCTATTACCCACTCTGGGGTAGTCCAATTATGGTGCCAAAATTGTGCATTTAGACTCCCAGGATTGGTAAAGTTCTGTAGGCCATCAAAACACTACATTTAGTGTACATATCCAAGTGGCCCTCTTGGGCACTATGTAAACATATGCATATTGGTCTAACCATCACACACATATTCACATTTTATGCACATCATGGCAGTAAAGAATGAAAACACTAGCACAAGTCTTAATTTTGGCTACCACACATTAGGCAATCTTGTTAAGTTCTAATAACCAGCCACTACACCGGTAACTTCCACTAATAAACTGTATCATTCTAGCCATGTAACCCTATGTCTTATTTGTTCTATTATCAAGAATATTCTTAGATAAAACCAAGAAATTCTGTTTTACATCAATAGCCTACCTATGGACCAAGTTATGGATTTTTTAAATTGGTTACAAAATTATGACTAAATGAATAGTAACTTAGCCAATTTTGCAACCCCATATCTTTGGCTACAGAGCTCCAAATTCCAAAATTCAAAATCCCAGTTCAACTTCTAGATGTCCTCTAGGTGTGGTCAAAATTTCATACCAAGATTCATTCTACACAGGGAGATACAGTGTTTTGAGTGCAGAGCCAAAATTCTGGTCACTTTATGACCGTTTTGCCCATAGAAAATTTCATAAGTGTGCAAACACTTCATTCCAAAGGGGAAAACCCTCCAAAGCTATCCCATACATGTCCAATACACATAATAATTACACAATCTTGCATCTAACAACTTTATGTGGTCAAAACAGAATTTACAAGTAAGCTACCTATCATTCACACTTAGGCAGCTTTGCACCACATCATATACATAGCCAAAACATTACTCAAATGTTCACATAATTTTCTCATTTTACATACACTGCATGTACATGAATACATGCACCACAAAATGGTCTTAACTCAGCTAAATACACACCCTAAGTTATAGGAGTGCCTAAGATACAATGGACTCTAGAAACAGGATGCTAGATAGCTGCTGCATACCATAATAAGCACCATCACTAAAAACATGAAATGTGCTCCTAACATAACCAAAATTTCCAGATCATAACTAGACATACGAAAGTTTACGTACCTTAAAATTCAGGGCAAAACTCAAACGAAAAATGTTAGTTTGAACATGATCTTTCAGTTGGATCTCAAAATGGATAAAAAAGGGAGTAAGCTCTTTGTAAAGAACTTAGTATGGGCTCTCAATGTAAGGTCTTCCATAGCAACGTACCACATGAAATAAAAAGACACAAAAACAAACAAAAACAAGACATACACACAAATATGGCAACCATATGCATCAACAAACACAGCAACACAACAAATGAAATGTGCGAGCAACAATAACATTAAGGTTAGTCATAAACATTCAATAAAACAATAAGATAACAAAATAAGATCACTATAGCAGCCCTCCTCAAGCTTTTTCTTGGTCTTAGGAGTCTTTTATGTTTTAGTTAGTACTAACTTGGGCTCTAGAAATCCTTCTCTCTTGCTGCCATCTTTAGCATAGTAACACTAAGGCCAAAACATTGCCATGCTTCTTTCCCCTTAACCCATACTTGCTTCCTTGAGCTTTTTGCTCTCTTCCAAGCATGGTCTTAGCTTCATGGATGTTTGGAAATACATTAAACAATCCATGAAGCTCTAGAAAACCCTTACCTTTTGCTGGAAATTTGATGAACCTTAATAGAACCGAAAATAGGTTTTCTTGCACTCCTTGATGTCTTCTTTGCTTTCTCTTGCTTCCTCTTGCTTTCTTAAGGCATGGTGGATATGGAGGATGGTCAAAAAGGTTAAGGAAGAGCCCTTGGCTTTTGGGGGTTGAAATTTAGGGGAAATGACAAGAAAATGAAGATTTTCTTCATTTATACATCATTTTGATCTTGGTGTCATATATGCAAATTTTTGAAACTTTGGCCAACACTTGGACAGATTATATCCAGCTATTTTGGCTGGGAAAATGACAGTTTTTGACCACCTTTAACCTTGTCAAAGGTCATTATAACCTTTAGATGAAAAGGTCGACACTTGGACCCTTGGTTGGCATTATGCCATAAATCATCAACTTTTCCTTCTTAAGCACTTTGGTCCCCAACAATATCCTTAATTCCATCCATGTCCTTTCATCATAATTCCATCCATGTCCTTTCCCTAGCCATCTTTCAAAATTTGCGCACTTGAGTACCCCACTTTTGTAACCTTACATTTTAGTCCATAGGTTACTTGAAAATTAGGCAATATGCCAATTCTTTCTTAAAACCCAAACTATCATTGTTTGTGCCACTTAGGGGAGCGTATATTGAATACTTTGCACTTCACAATTCATACACTAGTCAAAATTAAAGCATAAAGATTAGGTCCTTATGCTGTAATTGTCCCATTTGGTGAAGGTGGTAACATTTCCACTCTAAACAAGTTATGAGCATTTCCATTTCATTCTAAACAAGTTGTAAATGTTTTCATTTCATTCCAAACAAGTTATGAAAAGTTCCATTCTAAACAAGTTTTGAATCTTTCCATTTCATTTCAAACAAGCTACGATAGCAAGTTATGATTGTTTCCGTTTCGAGTAAGTTGGGAATTTTTCCAATTCATTCCAAACAAGTTGTGAATGTTTCCATTTCATTTTAAATAAGCTGTGAATGTTTCCACACCAAACTAGTTGTGACTGTTTTCATTTCATTCTAAATAAGTTGTGACTGTTTCCATTTTGAACAAGTTGTGATTGTATCCATTTCATTCAAAACAAGTTGTGAATGTTTCCTTTCCAAAGAAGTCATGAATGTTTCCACTTCAAACAAGTTGTGAATGTCTCCATTCCATTCCAAACTAGTTGTGAATGTTTTCATTCCAAACAAGGTGTGAATGTTTCTATTTCATTCTAAACAAGATGTGAAAGATTACACTCCAAACAATTTGTAAATGTTTCCATTTCATTCTAAGTAAGTTTTGAATGCTTCCATTCCAAAAAACTTGTGAATGTTTCCATTTCATCCTAAACAAGTTATGGATGTTTCCATTCCATAAAAGTTATGAATGATCCCATTCCAAACTAGTTGTGAATGTTTCCATTTCACTCTAAACAAGTTGTCAATGTATCCATTTCATTTCAAACAAGTTGTGAGTGTTTCCTTTCCAAACAGGTTGTGAATCTTACCAATCCTTTCTAGACAAGTTGTGAATGTTTCCATTCCAAACAAGTTGTCAATGTTCAGATTTTGTTCCAAACAAGTTGTGAATGTTTCCAATCCAAACAAGTTGTGAATATTTCCATTTCATTCTAAACAAGTTATGAATGTTTCCATTCTAAAAAAGTTGTGAATGTTTCTATTTCATTGTAAACAAGTTATGATTTTTTCCATTCCAAACAAGTTATGAATGTTTCTATTTTTTTCTAAACAACCTCTGAATGTTTGCATTCAAACAAGTTGTGAATATTTTCATTTAATTCAAAACAAGTTGTGAATGTTTCATTTTCTTCTAAACAGGTTGTGAATGTTTTTATTCTAAACAAGTTGTGAATGTTTTTATTCTAAACAGGTTGTGAATGCTTTTATTCAAAATAAGTTACGAATGTTTTTATTTCATTCAAAATAAGCTTTGAATGTTCCCATTCCAAACATGTTGTGAGTGTCTCCATTTCATTCATAATAGATTGTGGATGTTTCCATTTTAATCAAAATAAGTTGTGAATGTTTTGATTCTAAACAAGTTATGAAAATTTTGATTCCAAACAAATTATGAATCTTTCCAAACAATTCTAAAAAAGTTATGAATGATTTCATCTGAACCAAGTTGTGAATGTTTCCACTTCATTCTAAACAAGTTGTGAATGTTTCCACTCCAAATAAGTTGTGAACATTTCCATTTTATTCTGAACAAGTTGTGAAAGTTTACATTTAAAAAAAATTGTGAATTGTGAATATTTCCATCTCATTCTATACAAGTCATGAATGTCTACATTTGAAATAGGTTGTGAATCTTTCTATTTCATTCTAAACAAGTTATGAATGTTTGCATTCAAGACAAGTTGTGAATGTTTTCATGTCATTCTAAACTAGTTGTGAATATTTTTAGTTAATTCTAAATGAGCTATGAATGTTTCCATTTCATTCACAACTTGTTTAAAGTGCAAACATTCATAACTTGTTTGGAAAGTAATCACAACTTGTTCTGATTATAAACAATCATAACTTCTTTGTAATGGAAACATTCACAACATGTTTAGAATGAAATTGTTTGGATTTCAAGCATTCACGAGTTGTTTGTAACTGAATGGAAATGTTTCCAACTTATTTGCTACGGAAACATTCACAACTTGTTCAAGATGGAAATACTCATAAATTATTTAGAATGAAAAAGAAACATTCACAACATGTTTGGAACTAGAACATTCACAACGTGTTTAGAATGAAGCAAAAATATTCACAACTTGTTTAGAATAGAAACACTCATAACTTGTTTAGAATGAAATGGAAACATTCACAACTTGTTTAAATTGGAAGCATCCACAACTTGGTCAAAATGAAATGGAAACTTTCACTACTTGTTCGTAGTGGTAACTTCCAAAACTTGCTGGGAATCAAAACAATTAGAACTTGTTTGGAATGGAAACATTCATAACATGTTTAGAACGAATAGGAAACATTCACAAATTTTTGGATGGAAACAATCACAACTTGTTTAGAATGAAATAAAAACATTAACATCTTGTGTAGAATTAAATGCAAACATTCACAACTTGTTCTAAATGGAAACATTCACAACTTGCTTAGAAAAAAATGGAAACAATCATAAGTGGTTTTGAATGGAGTGGAAACATTAAGAACTTATTTAAAATGAAATGGAAACGTCCACAACTTGTTTGGATTAGAATTGTTCACAACTTGTATTGAGTGAAAGGGAAACATTCACAACTTGTTTTGAATGAAATAGAAATATTAACAACTTGTTTAAAATGAAATGGAAACATTCATAACTTACTTCAGACGGAAACATTCATCACTATTGTTTGGAATGGAAATATTCATAGCTTGTTTCAAAAGAAATGAAAACATTTACAACTTGTTTAGAATGAAATAGAAACATTGAAAACTTTTTTGGAATGGAAACAATCATAACTTCTTTAGAATGAAATTGAAACTTTCACAAGTTGTATGGAATGGAAACATTCACAACTTATTTAGAGTGAAATGGAAACATTAACAACTCATTTGGAATGGAAACATTTACAACTTGATTGGAATGGATACACTTACAACTTGTTTGGATTGGAAACGTTCATAACTTGTTTAGAATGAAATCAAATCAAATCATTCAGAACTAGTTTTGAATTAAAATATTCATAACTTGTTTGGAATGAAATGGAAACATTCACAACTTCTTTGGAAGGGAAACATTCATAACTTGTTTGAAATGGAAACACTAACAAATTGTTTAGAATAAAATAGAAAAATTCACAACTTGTTTGGAGTGGAAACATTCACAACTTGTTTAGAATTAAATTGAAACTTTCAGAACTTGTTTGGAATGGAAACATTCATAACTTTCTTAGAATGAAATGGATACATTGACAACTTGTTTCAAAAGGAAACGTTCATAACTTGGTTAGAGTAGAAACATTCATGACTTGTTTAGAGTGGAAACATTCATAGCTTGTTTAGAATGAAATCGACACATTCCCAACTCGCTTAGAACGAAATGGTAACAATCACAACTTCTTTAGAATGAAATAAAAACATTCATAGCTTGTTTGGAGTGGAAACATTCATAAGTCATTTAGAATGAAATGAAAATATTAACAACTTGTTTAGGATGAAGTGGATCGATTTGCAACTTGTTTAGAATGAAATGGAAACATTCCCAACTTGTTTACAATGAAACAGAAACATTCATAACCAGTTTAGAATGAAATGGAAATGTTTACAACTTGTTCAGAATGGAATCATTCACAACTTGTTTAGAATAAAAAAGAAACATTCACAACTTATTTAGAATGAAATAGAAGCACTCACATCTTTTTTAGAATGAAATGGAAACATTCACGAGTTGTTTTGGAAGGGAAACATTCATGACTTGTTTATAATGAAATGAAAACTTTCACAAGTTGTTTACAATGAGATGGAAATATTCACAACTTGCTTGGAATAGAAACATTCATGACCGGTTTAGAATGGATACATTCACAACTTGTTTCGATTGAATGGAAACATGCGCAACTTTATTGGAATGGAAACATTAACAGCATGTTTGGAATGCAAACACTCACAACCTGTTTGGAATGAAAACATTCACCACTTGTTTGAAAGGAAACACTCATAACTTGTTTACAGTGAAATGGAAAGTTTAACAACTTGTTAGGAATGGAAACATTTATAGCTTGTTTAGAATGAATGGAAGCATTCAAAACTTGTTTGGAATGGAAACATTCATAACATGTTTGGAATGAAACATTCATAACTAGTTTGGAATGAAAACATTTGGAACTTGTTTGGAATGGATACATTCACAACTTCTTTGGAATGAAACGGAAACGTTATTCAAAATGGAAACATTCATAACTTGTATCAAATGGAAATGCTAACTACCTGTTTAGAGGAAAATGAAAACGTTACAACTTTTTTGAAATGGAAACATTCACAACTTGTTTAGAATGAAGTGGAAACATTCACAACTTGTTGAGAGTGAAATGGAAACACTCACAAATTGTTTGAAATAGATATATCCATAACTTGTTCAACATGAAAAGGAAAAGTTTCTAAGCACTTTTGAATGAATTGGAAATATTCACAACTTGTTTAGAATTAAATAGAAACATTCACAACTTCTTTTTAGTGGAAGCATTCATAACTTGATTGTAATAGAAACATTCACAAGTTGTTTATAATATAAAGGAAACAACCACAACTTCTTTTGAGTGAAATAGAACCATTTTTTTTGAAATGGAAATTTTCACAACTTGTTTAGAATGAAATATAAACATTCACAACTTGTCTGTAACAAAAATGTTTATGACTTGTTTAGAATGGAATGGAAACATTCACAACTTGTTTGGAATTAAAACATTCACAACTTGCCTAGAATAAAATGGAAAGATTCACAACTTGTTTGGAATGGAAACATTTACAACTTGTTTAGAATGAAATGAAAACATTTACAACTTGTTTAAAATGAATACAAACATTCACAACTAGTTCAGAATGGAAACATTCACAACTTGTTTAAAATGAAATCAATACATCACAAATTCTTCAAGATGAAATGGAATCCTTCAAATCTTGTGTAGAATGAAATGGAAACATTCACAATGTGTTTGGAATATAAACATTCACAACTTCATTAGAATGAAATGGAAACATTCACAACCTGTTTGGAATGGAAACATTCATGACTTGTTTAGAATGAAATGGAAGAATTCGTAACGTGTTTCCATTTCATTCAAATTATTTGGAACTTGTTTAGAATGAATTGGAAACACTCACATCTCCTTTCAAGTGGAAAGTTTAACAATTTCTTTAGAATGAGGTGGAAATATCCACAACTTACATCAAATGGAAACATGCATAACTTATTTAGAACATAATGGAAATGTTCACAACCTGTCTAGAATGGAATAAAAACATTCATAACTTGTTTGGAATAAAATAGAAACATTCATAACTTGTTTGGAATGAAATGAAATCATTCACGACCTATTTAGAATGAAATGGAAATGTTCACAATTTGTTTGGAGTGGGAACATTCACAACTTTTTTGGATTCAAATGTAAATATTCACAACTTGTTTGGAATGAAATAGAAACATTCACAACTAGTCTAGAATGAAATGGAAACATTCATAATTTACTTGGAATGAAATGAAAACAATCACCATGTATTTAGATTTAAATGGAAACATTCACAATTTGTTTCGAGTGGGAGCATTCACAACTTCTTTAGAATGAAATGGAAACATTCACAACTTGTTTGCAATAAAACATTCACACCTTGTTTAGAATGGAAACATTCAAAACTTGTTTAGAATGGAAGCATTTGTAACTTGTTTGGAATTTAATGGAAACATTCACAACTTGTTCAAATTGAAGCATTCAAAACTTGTTTAGAACAGAATTGAAACATTTACAACTTGTTTGGAATTTAAACATTAAGAACTTGCTTGGAATGGAAGCATTCAAAACTTATTTAGAATGAAATGGAAATATTCACAACTTGTTTAGAATGTAAACATTCACCACATCTTTGGACTAGAAACATTCATAACTTGTTTGGAATGGAAACAGTCCCAACTTGTTTGGAATCAATACAATCCAAACTTATTTGGAATGAACACATTCATAACCTGGTTAGAATGAAATGAAAACATTCACAACTTGTTTGGCAAGGAAACATTTACAAGCTGTTTGGAAAGAAATGGAAACATTTACAACTTGCTTGGAATGGAAATATTCACAAACATGTTTAGAATAAGATGGAAACTTTCACAACTTGTTTGCAATTTAAACATTCACAACTTGTTTACAATTTAAACATTCACAACTTATTTGGAATGAAATGTAAACCTTGACCACTTGTTTGGAATGAAATAGAAACATTAACAACTTTTTTTAGAATGAAATGGAAACATTCACAAGTTCTTTCAAATAAAAATAGTCACAGCTTGTTTAGAATGAAGCATAAACACTCACAACTTACTTAGAATGAAATGAAAACATTAACAACTTGTTTGGAATGGAAATATTCACACCTCATTTTGAATGGAGACATTCATAACTTGTTCAGAATGGAAGTATTCACAACTTGTTTGGAATAGACTGGAAACATTCACAACTTGTTTGGAATGGGACATTCAGAATGGAATGGGACATTCACAACTTGTTTGGAGAGAAATGTAAACCCTGACAACTTGTTTAGAATAAAATAGAAACATTCACAACTTTTCTGGAATGAAATGGAAACATTCACAACCTATTTCAGATAGAAGTAGTCGCAACTTGCTTAGAATGAAACAGAAACATTCACAACTTGTTTTGAATAAACTGGAAACATTAAGAACTTGTTTAGAATGAAAACAACTACACCTCATTTTTTAATGCAAGCATTCACAACTTGTTTGGAATGGAACGAAACATTCACAACTTGTTTGGGATGGAAAAATTTAGAATGAAATAGGAACATTCACAACTTGTCTAGAATGATATGGAAACATTCACAACCTATTTAGAATATAAACAATCACAACTTCTTCCGGTTGAAGGGGAAACTTTCACAATGTGTTCAGAGTGGAAACATTCATAACTTGTTTGGAATCAAAACAATCAGGACTTGTTTGGTATGAAAACATTCATAACATGTTTCAAATCAAATTGAAACATTTACAACTTGTTTGGAATGGAAGCATTCACAACTTGTTTAGAATGAAATGGAAACAATCACAACTTCTTTAGAATGAAATGCAAAAATTCACAACTTATTTGGAATGTAAACCATCACAAGTTGTTTAGAATGAAATTGAAACATTCACAACTTGTTTAGAATGAAATGAAAACATTCACAACTTGTGTAGAATGAAATGGAAACATTCACAACTTGTATGGAATAAATTGGAAACATTAACAACTTGTTTAAGATAAAATGAAAAAATTGACAACTTGCATGGAAAGGAAACATTCACCACTTCATTGGAACGGAATCATTCACAACTACTTTGGAATGGAAACAATCCAAAATATTGTTTGTAATGAGGTGGAAACATTTACAACTTATTTGGAGTGGAAACATTCACATCTTGTTTAGAATGAAATGAAAATATTCACAACTTATTTGGAATAGAAAAATTCACAACTTGTTCAGAATAAAGTGTAAACATTAACAACTTGTTTTGAATTGAAGCATTCAGAACTTGTTTTGAATGGAAACATTCATAACTCATTTAGAATGGAATGGAAACACTCACAACCTATTTAGAATGAAATGGAAACATCAATAACTGGTTTAGAATTTAAACATTCACAACTTGTTTAGAGTGAAATGGAAACATTCATCAATAGTTTGAAAGGAAATATTCACTACTTAATTAGATTGGAAACAATCACAACTGGTTCGTAATGAAATTGACACTTTCACAACCCGTTTGTAAGGGAAATAATCACAACCTGTTTGGGATTAAAATAATCAAAAGTTGTTTAAAATGAAAACATTCTCAACTTGTTTGGAATGGAAACATTCACAACTTGTTCAGAATGGGAACAATCACAACTTGTTTAAAATGAAATGTAAGCATTGAGAACTCATTTAGATTGAAATAGAAACATTCATAACATATTTAGAATGAAATAGAAACATTCATAACTTATCTTGAATGAAATTGAAACTTTCACAACTTATTTGGAATGGAAACATTCACAACTTGTTTAGAATGAAATGGAAACAATCACAACTTGTTTGGAATGGAAACATTCACAATTTGTTTGGAATAAAATGAAAACATTCACAACTTGTTTGGAATGTGATGAAAAATATTCACAAATTTTTTAGAATGGAAACATTTAAAATCAAACAGAAACACTCATCGCTTGTTTGTAATAAAATCATTTAGAAATTGTTTTGATTGGAAACTTTCAAAACTTGTTTCGAATGAAATGGAAACTTTCACGACTATTTTGGAATGGAAACATTCACAACTTGCTTCGAATCGAAATAATCAGAACTTGCTCGGAATGAAAACATTCATAACATGCTTAGAATGAAATGGAAACATTCACAGCTTGTTTATAATGGAGTATAAACATTTACAACTTGTTTCAATGGGAAACACTCAAACTTGTTTAGAATGAAATAAAAACATTCACAACTTGTTTGAGATGAAAACATTCACAACTTGCATAGAATGAAATTGAAACATTCACAACTTATTTGGAATGAAATGAAAGCATTGAAACCTTTTTTAGAATGAAATGGCAACATTCATAATTTGTTTGGAATGGAAACCTTCACAACTTGTTTAGAATGAAATGGAAACAATGACAACTTCTTTAGAATTAAATGCAAAAATTCACAACTTATTTGGAATGGAAACCGTCACAAGTTGTTTAGAATGAAATTGAAACATTCACAACTTGTTTAGAATGAAATGAAAAAATTCATAACTTGTGTAGAATGAAATGGAAACATTCACAACTTGTATGGAATAAATTGGAAACATTAACAACTTGTTTAATTTAAAATGAAAAAATTGACAACTTGCATGGAAAGGAAACATTCACCACTTTATTGGAATGGAATCATTCACAACTACTTTGGAATGGAAACAATCCAAAATATTGTTTGGAATGAGGTGGAAACATTTACAACTTATTTGGAGTAGAAGCATTCACACCTTGTTTAGAATGAAATGGAAATATTCACAACTTATTTGGAATTGAAAAATTCACAATTTGTTCAGAATAAAGTGCAAACATTAACAACTTGTTTTGAATTGAAGCATTCAGAACTTGTTTTGAATGGAAACATTCATAACTCATTTAGAATGGAATGGAAACACTCACAACCTATTTAGAATGAAATGGAAACATCAATAACTGGTTTAGAATTTAAACATTCACAACTTGTTTAGAGTGAAATGGAAACATTCATCAATAGTTTGAAAGGAAATATTCACTACTTAATTAGATTGGAAACAATCACAACTGGTTCATAATGAAATTGACACTTTCAGAACCTGTTTGGGATTAAAATAATCAAAACTTATTTAAAATGAAAACATTCTCAACTTGTTTGGAATGGAAACATTCACAACTTGCTTTGAATGAAATAGAAAAATTCACAACTTGTTTGGAATGGAAACATTCACAACTTGTTCAGAATGTGAACAATCACAACTTGTTTAAAATGAAATGTAAGCATCGACAACTCATTTAGATTGAAATAGAAACATTCATAACTTATTTAGAATGAAATAGAAACATTCACAACTTATCTTGAATGAAATTGAAACTTTCACAACTTATTTGGAATGGAAACATTCACAACTTGTTTAGAATGAAATGGAAACAATCACAACTTGTTTGGAATGGAAACATTCACAATTTGTTTGGAATAAAATGAAAACATTCACAACTTGTTTGGAATGTGATGAAAAATATTCACAAATTTTTTAGAATGGAAACATTGACAACTTGTTCGCAATGGAAACATTTAAAATCAAACAGAAACACTCATCGCTTGTTTGTAATAAAATCATTTATAACTTGTTTTGATTGGAAACTTTCAAAACTTGTTTCGAATGAAATGGAAACTTTCACGACTATTTTGGAATGGAAACATTCACAACTTGCTTCGAATCGAAATAATCAAAACTTGCTCGGAATGAAAACATTCATGACATGCTTAGAATGAAATGGAAACATTCACAACTTGTTTATAATGGAGTATAAACATTTACAACTTGTTTCAATGGGAAACACTCAAACTTGTTTAGAATCAAGTAAAAACATTCATAACTTGTTTGAGATGAAAACATTCACAACTTGCATAGAATGAAATTGAAACATTCACAACTTATTTAGAATGAAATGGAAGCATTGAAAACTTTTTTAGAATGAAATGGTAACATTCACAGTTTGTTTGGAATGGAAACCTTCACAACTTGTTTAGATAGAAATGGAAACATTCACAACTAGTTTAGAATGAAATGGAAACATTCATAACTAGTTTGGAATGAAATGGAAACCTTGATGACTTGTCTAGAATAAAATGGAAACATTCACAACTTGTTTGGCTAGGAAACTTTCACAACATGTTTACAATGGAAACATTCGCAACTTGTCTGGAATCAAAACATTCCAAACTATTTTTTGGAATGGAAACATTCACAACTTGGCAAGAATGAGATGGAAACAACTTCAACTTGTTTGGAATGGAAACATTCACTACTCGTCTAGAATGAAATGGAAAAATTCACAACTTGTTTAGAATATAGTGAAAATATTAACAACTTGGTTAGAATGGAACGAAAACATTCACAACTGATATAAAATGAAATGGAAACATTCACAAGTTGTTTAGAATGAAATGAAAATGTTGACAACTAGTTTAGATTGAAATGGAAACATTCATAACTTGTTTTGAATCGAAACATTCCAAACTATTCTTAGCAATGGAAACATTCACAGCTTGGTGGGAATAAGATTGAAACATTTACAACTTGTGTAGAATGAATTGGAAACATTCACTAGTTGTTTAGGGTGAAATGGAAACATTCATAACTTCCTTGGAATGTAAACATTCAGAACTTGTTTAGAATGAAATGGAAACATTCACAACTTATTTGGAATAGAAATATTCACAACTTGTTTGCAATGGAAACATTCAGAATGGCATTCTATACAAGTTGTGAGTGTTTCTATTTTTTTCCACACAAGTTGTGAACCTTTCAATTACAAACAAGTTGTAAATGTGTTTATTTCATTCTAAAAAGGTTGTGAATCCTTTCATTTCATTTTAAACACATTGTGAAGTTTCCACTCCAAACAAGTTGTGAATGTTTACATTTTATTTCAAATAAGTAGTGTATGTTTCTATTCCAAATATGTTGTGAGTGATTTGTTTTCAATCTAAACAATGTGTGAATGTTTCCATTCCAAACAAGTTATGAATGTTTCCACTCGAAACAAGTTGTAAATGTTTCTATTTCATTCTAAACAAGTTATGAATGTTACCATTCTAAACAACTTGTGAATGTTTCCATTTCATTCCAAACAAGTTTGGGAATGTTCCCATTGCATTCTAAACAAGTGTTTAACGTTTTTATTCCAAACAAGTTTTGATTGTTTCTATTTCATTCTAAACAAGTTGGGAATGTTGCCATTCTAGACAAGTTGTGAATGTTTTCACTCCAAACAAGTTGTGAATGTTTCCATTTCATTCTAAACAAGTTGTTAATGTTTCCATTCCATTCGACTTGTGAATATTTCCATTTCATTGTAAACAAGTTATGAATGTTTCCACTCTGAAGAAGTTTTCAATGTTTCTATTTTATTCAAAACAAGTTGTGAATGTTTTCATTTTATTCCAAACAAGTTCTGAATGTTTCCATTCCAAACAAGTTGTCAATGTTTCTATTTCACTCTAAACATGTTGTGAATATTTCCATTTCATTCTAAACATATTGTGAATGTTTCCATTCCAAACATGTTGTCATTCAAAACAAGTTGTGAATGTTTCCATCCTAAGCAAGTTGTTAACCTTTCCATTTAGAACCTATTGTGAATGGTTGTATTTCATTCTAAACAACTTGTCAATGTTTCAATTGCAAACAAGTTCTGAATGTTTCCATTTCATTCAAGTTGTGAATGTTTCTACTCCATTATAAACAAGTTGTGAATGTTTCCATTCCAAACAAGTTGTGGATGTTTCAATTTCATTCTAAACAAGTTTTGATTGTTTCCATTAGCAAGTTGTTTCAAGTTGTGAATGCTTTCATTCCAAATAAATTGTTAATGTTTCCATTTCATTCTAAACAAGTTATGAATGTTTTGATTCTGAACAAGTTGAGAAGGTGTCCTTTTCATTCTAAACAAGTTATAAATGTTCCCATTCTGATATGATCAAAGAAGCCACAACTAAGGATGGCAATGATCCATTGAAGAAAACTAGTGGACCATTGACAAGGAAAAAGGCTAAGGAGCTCACTGGTGCACTTCAAGCTTGGATGTTGATAGATTGGCGATGTTCTGGTGGAAAAATCATATCTTCAGATAAATCGATCAGAATTGAGTGATTCTTGATTCATTGGAAAGCTACCATCTGGAGCTAAAAATTATATGCAGAACATAAAACCCATTTTTCACAATAAGGAGGTCCAATTTAGCTTCAAATTCACGATTTCGAGTTATCACTGGTTCAGAAGCAGTTGCAGTATTTTGGGCATATCTTTGGCTTCAGATGTCCGTTTTGTGTGGTTTAGGTGTCATTTCAAAGCTAAGAAAGAGATCTAAAACTTTCATGCTTTTCATTTTGAGAAATCATGGCTGTATCAAGTTCTAATTTCAGCTTGAAGTTGAAGATACAAGCAGGAACCACCTGAGAAGAGTATTTTGGGGTTTTTATGGCCAATCTTATTTTGTAACGTATTTTATTTTATGTTCCTATTTATTTAAATTATTTAGGATGTTATTTAGTCCATGGAAGTGATTTAGGTCACTTAGGATAAATGGAATTCGCTGCACACCTTAAACATGTGTTAAAAGGGTGTAGGAATCCTAGTTTGA
>KK899833.1:62996-83807 GCA_000696445.1 Aquilaria agallochum | reverse complement strand
CCAAAGGAAGATACTTGGAGACTAAGTCCAACCACTGTAATGTATTTCTTCCTAACACCTAGATTTGATGTAGTTTTGCATGAAAATCTCAAACAATGTGTGTTTGCTTGCAATGTTATTTTGACAAATGGTTTTCATGAAACTAGATTAAGAGAAGGAAGTAAGCATGAAAATTTGACAAAATATGGTTTTAAAGCTTCTAATTCTTTGGTTTTGTCAAATCCTCTTTGGAATTGCTTGAGTTTCTCTAAAGAAAAATCTGTTTTGAAGTCTTTTGTTTTTGAATTTGCTTGTTTTGCATCCGTCTCACATTGTTTTGTTCCGTCTCAAGTAAAATATATTTCTTTGGAATTTTTCATGCATAAATTTGTTGTTACCTATGCATTACATACTTCTTTGATTCACATTTATATTCAGCCCATTTTTGTGCATCAATCTTTAATTTCCAGCAAGCATTCTTTTGTCATGACACATGCATTACACAAATTTTTGAGCATTGATCTTTTTGCTTTATGTCGAAACCTGAAAGCTTTTATTTTGAGTGAAAATTTTGGATTCAAATTCAGCCTTTTAAGGAGGTATGTTGAGTCCTTTGTTTTGTGTCACATTTCATTCACAAATTTCATGCATTGTTGTGCATACATATACAAAAATAAGTTTGTTCTTATTTCATTTAAAATGCTTAGGATTTTTGTGAGATTTGTGCATCCTTGTTTGGTTATAAGTTTAGGCCACATTGTGATCAATTCTTGTTTATTTTGGCCTATGTAAACTATTGTCTTGACATGCATAACTTGTGCTTTTCATAACCATAACACTTGTGTGAGTTTAGGTCCATTTGTTTTGAGTGCATACAACATCCCTAAGGTAAATTCTTCCTACACTTTTCCTTGTTGTGAGAGTAATGTTTTTGAGATGGCAAAGGCAATGACAGTGATGCCTAGAGTTAAGATGAAATTTGTGCAAAATTTCAGATTTGTTGTGCTAATTGCTTTTAACTTTGTTTTTGACCCTGGAGGTATCAAAATTATCATTGAATTTGGATATTGGTTCAGGTTTTTCACAAGATTAAATCTCTATACACAAGCATTCCATGCTATTGGTGCTTATGAGAAAGGTAAGTGGTTATGTGTTGATTATTTCATTGTTAATGATTCAATTCCCTTTTCTAATGCAGGTTTTGATTCGAGGACGAATCCTTCTAAGGAGGGGGGAGCTGATATGATCAAAGAAGCCACAACTAAGGATGGCAATGATCCATTGAAGAAAACTAGTGGACCATTGACAAGGAAAAAGGCTAAGGAGCTCACTGGTGCACTTCAAGCTTGGATGCTGACAGATTGGCGATGTTCTGGTGGAAAAATCATATCTTCAGATAAATCAATCAGAATTGAGTGATTATTGATTCATTGGAAAGCTACCATCTGGAGCTAAAAATTATATGCAGAACATAAAACCCATTTTTCACAATAAGGAGGTCCAATTTAGCTTCAAAGTCACGATTTCGAGTTATCGCTGGTTCAGAAGTAGTTACAGTATTTTGGGCATATATTTGGCTTTAGATGTCCATTTTGTGTGGTTCAGGTGTCATTTCAAAGCTAAGAAATAGATCTACAACTTTCATGCTTTTCCTTTTGAGAAATCATGGCTGCATCAAGTTCTAATTTCAGCTTGAAGTTGAAGACACAAGTAGGAACCACCTGAGAAGAGTATTTTGGGGTTTTTATGGCCAATCTTATTTTGTAACGTATTTTATTTTATGTTCCTATTTATTTACATTATTTAGGATGTTATTTAGGCCATGGAAGTGATTTAGGTCACTTAGGATAAATGGAATTCNTTTAAACCCAGTCTCTTTGATGTCTTGTGGAGCTTGAAAACATCTTGGGCGCGTTTCATGGTCTTTATACCATCGGGGTTCGCATCACATTCCAAACAAGTGTTGAATGTTTTTATTTCAATTTAAACAAGTTGTGAATGTTTCTAATTCATCCTAAACAAGTTATGAATGTTTCCACTCTAAATAACTTGTGATTGTTTCCATTTCATTCTTAACAAGCTGTGAATGTTTCAATTCCATCCCAATAAAGTTTTGAATGTCAATATTCCAAACAAGTAGTGAATGTTTCCATTCGATTCCAAATGCGTTGTGAAAATTTCCATTCCAAAAAAGTTGTTATTGTTTCCATTTCATTGTAAAAAGGTTGTGAATGTTTCTATTCCAAATAGATTATAAATGATTGAAATTTGAACAACTTGTGAACGTTGCAAGTACATTCTAAGTAAGTTGTGCATGTCTTCATTCCAAACAAGTTGTGAATGTTCCATTTTATTCTAAACAATTTGTGAATGTTTCCATTTCAATCAAAAGAATTTTTGAATGTTTCCATCTTATTCTAAATAGGTTATGAATGTTTCATTCTAAACTAGTTATGAACGTTTACAATCCAAACAAGTTATGAAGGTTTAATTCCAAACAAGATCTGAATGTTTCCAATCCAACCAAGTTGTTAATATTTCCATTTAAAACAAGTTCAGAACATTTCATTTTTAGTCTAAACAATTTGTGAATGTTTTCATTCGAAACATGTTGTGAATGTTTCCATTTAAAACAAATTTTGAAAAGTTTCCATTTCATTCTAAACAAGTTGTAAATGTTTTTATTCTAAATAGGTTTTGAATGTTTATTTTCCGAACAAGTTGTAAATGTTTCCATTTCATTCTAAAGAAGTTGTGAATGTTTTCATTCTAAACAAGCTACGAATGTTTCCTTTCTAAAAATGCTATGAATGTTTCTATTTCATTCCAAACAAGTTGTGAAAGTGTCCATTCCAAATATGTTGTGAATGTTTCCAATCCATACAGGTTGTGAATGTTTTTAGTCCAAACCTGTTGTGAATGCTTCAATTACATTCTAAACAAGTTATGAATGTTTACATTTCATTCCAAATAGGTTATGAATGTTTTATTCTGAATAAGGTGTGAATGTTTACATTCCAAACAAGTTATGGATGTCTTGATTCTGAACAAGTTCTAAACGTTTACATTACAAACAGGTTGTGACCGTTTTGACTCTGAACAAGTACAGAATGTTTCCTTTTCATTCTAAACAATTTGTGAATGTTTCCATTCAAAACAAGTTGTACATGTTTCCATTCTAAATAAGTTATTAAATGTTTCCATTTCATTCTAAATAAGTTGTAAATGTTTCCTTTTCATTCTAAACAGGTTATGAATGTTTCCATTATAAATAAATTGTGAATGCTTCCTTTTTATTCTAAACAAGTTGTGAATGTAACCATTCCAAACAAGTTGTGAATGTTTCTATTTCATTATGAACAAGTTCTGAGTATTTCTATTTTATTCCAAACAAGTTGTGATTGTTTCCATTTCATTCTAATCAAGTTGAGAATGTTCACATTCCAAATAAGTTATGAATGTTTCAATTCTAAACAAGTTGTGATTGTTTCCATTTTAAACAAACTGTTATTGTTTATATTCCAAACAAGTTTTGAATGTTTCCATTCAAAATAAATTATTAATGTGTACATTCCAAACAAATTGTGATGTAAATGTTTCCATTACAAACAAGTTGTCGATGTTTACATTCCAAAGAAGTGGTGAACGTTTCCATTCCAAGCAAGTTATTTAGAATGAAAATATTCACCACTTGCTTAGAATGGAAACATTTACAACCTGTTTAAAATGAAATAGAAACATTCACAATGTGTTTACAACAAACATGGAAACTATCACAACCTGTTGAGACTAAAATGGAAGCATTCACAACTTATTTGGAATGGAGATATTCACAAATTGTTTAGGTTAAAATGCAAATATTCAAAAGTTGTTTTGAATGGAAACATTCATAACCTGTTTAGAATGAAATAGAAACATTCACAACTTGTTTAGGATAAAAATATTCATAATCCCTTTAGAATGAAATTTAAACATTCACCACTTGTTTAGAATAAAACGGGAACATTCATAATGTGTTTGGAGTAGAAACGTTCATAACTTGTTTAGAATGAAATGGAAACACTCATAATTTGTTTACAATCAAATGGAAACATTCATACCATTTTTGAATGAAATGGGGAGAGTCTCAACTTGTTTACAATGAAACGGAAACATTCACAACTTGTTTCAAATTGAAATATTCACAACTTGTTTAGAATGAATTGGAAACATTAACAACTTGTTCAAAATGGAAACAATTACATCCTATTTTTAATGAAAAGGAAAGATTCACAACTTGATTGGAATGATATAGAAACATTCACAACTTGTTTCAAATGGAATAGGGACATTCACAACTTGTTTCAAATGAAATGAAAATATTCACAACTGTTTGGACTAGAAACATTTACAACTTGTTTTGAATGAAGTGCAAATGTTAACAACTTGTTTGCAATGAAAATGTTAACAACTTGTTTAGAATAAAATGGAAACATTCATAATTTGTTTACAATGAAATGGAAACATTCACAACAAGTTTTGAATGAAATGGGGAGAGTCTCAACCTGTTTAGAATGAAACAGAAACATTCACAGCTTGTTTCAAATCGAAACATTCACAACTTGTTCAGAATGAAATGGAAACATTGACAACTTGTTCGAAATGGAAACAATTACATCCTATTTTTAATGAAAAGGAAAGATTCACAACTTGTTTAGAATGATATGGAAACATTCACAACTTGTCCATTGACAACTTGTTTTGAATGAAATGAAAACATTCACAACTATTTGGACAAGAAACATTTACAACTTGCATAGAATGAAATGGAAAGATTAACAACTTGTGTAGAACAAAATGGAGACATTCACAAGTTGTTTAAAATAAAATGGAACCATTCACCAGTTGTTTGGAAGTAAATAGAAACATTCACAACTTGTTTAGAATGAAATGAAAAGATTCACAACGTGTTTGGAATAAAAGGGAAACATTCATAACTTGTTTGGAATGGAAACAATCATAACCTGTTTAGAATGAAATGGAAACATTTGCAACTTGTTTGGAATGGAAACATTCACAACTCAATTCAAATGAAATAAAAACATTCACAACTTGTTTGGAATGTAGACATTTAGAACTTGTTCAAAATGAAATGGGCACAATGACATCATGTTTGGAATTGAAACATTCACAACTTGTTTTTAAGGAAACGGAAACATTTGTAACTTCTTTTTAATTAATTCTGAACATTCATTACTTGCTTAGAATGAAAAGGAAATATTCATTACCTATTTTTAATAGACATGTTCACCACTTGTTTAGAATAAAACGGAAACATTGAAAACTTGTTTAGAATAAAATGGAAACATCACAACTTGTTCGGAATGGAAAATTTTAAAATTTGTTCAAAATAAAATGGAAACATTAACAACTTATATATAATGAAATGGTAACATTCTCAACTTGTTTATAATGAAATGGTAACATTCTCAACTTGTTTATAATGAAATGAAAGCATTCATAACATGTTTAGAATAAGTTGACAAGGTTCACAACTTGTTTTGTATGTAAAAGTTTACAACATGTCTAGAATGGGATGGAAACATTGACAACTTGTTTCAAATGGAAACAATCATAAGTTGTCTAGAGTGAAATGGAAACAATCACAACCGGGTAGAAATGAAATGGAAATATTCACAACTTGTTTTGAATGGAATATAAACATTCATAATCTGTTTTGAATGAAATGGAAACATTCACAATTTGTTTAGAATGGAAACATTTACAATTTGTTTGAATTGAAATGGAAACATACACAACTTGTTAGGAACTAAATGGAAACAGTCATAACTTGTTTAGAATGAAATAGAAATGCTCATAACTTGTTTGTAATGGAAACATTCAGAACTTATTTAGGATAAAATGAAAACATTCACAAATTGTTTACAATAAAAACATTCACAACTCGTTTAGAATGAAAATGAAACGTTCACAACTTGTTTGGAATGGAAATATTTGCAGCTTGTCTAGAACAAAACGGGAACATTCACAACTTCTTTGAAATTGAAACATTGACAACCAGTTTAGAATGAAATGGAAACATTCATAACCAATTTTGAATGGAAACATTGAAAACTTGTTTTGAATGAAATGGAAACACTAAATACTTGTGTAGAATGAAATAGAAACCTTTATAACTTGTTTAGAATGGAAACATTCACAACTTTTTTAAAATGAAATGGGAACATTCACAACTTGTTTAGAATGGAAACATTCATAGCTTATTTGAAATGGAAACATTGATAGCTTATTTAGAATGAAGGGAAACATTGACAACATGTTTGGAATGAAACGGAAACATTCACAGCTTGTTTCAAATGGAATAGCAACATTCACAACTTGTTTATAATGAAATGGATACATTCATAACTTCTTTGGAGTGGAAACATTCACAACTTGTTTAGAATGAAATAAAAAGATTAACAACCTGTTAAGAATGAAAGGGGAGCATTCACAACTTGTTTAGAGTGAAATGGAAACATTCACAACTTGTTTGGAATAGAAACATTCGTAACTTGCTTGGAATGAAATGGAAACATTGACCACCTATTTACAACGGAAACATTCATAGCTTGTTTTGAAGTAAATGTAAACATTCACAACTTGTTTAGGATGAAACGGAAACATACACAGCTTGTGTGGAATGGAAATGTTCACAACATGTTTGAAATAAAAATGGAAACATTCACAACTTCTTTGGAATGAAATGGAAATATTCATAACTTGTTTGGAATGGAAACTTTCACAACTTGTTTGAACAAAAATGGAAACATTCACAACTTGTTTAGAAACATTCGCTCTAAACAAGATGTGAATATTTCCATTTCATTCTAAACAAGTTGTGAATGTTTCTATTTCATTCTAAACAGTTTGTGAATGCTTCCATTTCATTCGACGCAAGTTACGAATGTATCTATTCTAATCATGTTATGAATGTTTCCATTCTAAACAACTTGTGAATGTTTCCTTTTCATTTTAATCAAGTTGTGATTGTTTCTATCAAGTTGTGAACATTTCCTTTTCGATTCAAACATGTTCTTATTGTTTTTATTTCATTCTAAACAAGTTGTGAATGTTTTGATTCTAAAAAATTTATGATTCTTTCCATTCCAAATAAGTTGTGAATGTTTCTATTTCATTCTAGAAAAGTTGTGAATGTTTCAATTCCAAACTAGTTATGAATTTGAATGTTTTAATTTTAGTCTTAGCACATTATAAATGTTTTGATTGCAAACAAGTTGTGAATGTTTCCATTCCAAACAGTTTTTGATTGTTTTCATTCCAAACTAGTTGTGAATGTTTCCATTTCATTCTAAACAAGTTGGAAATACTTCCATTCCAAACATCTGGTGAATGTTTCCATTCCATTCCAAACAAGATGTGAATGTTTGCATTTCATCGTAAATAGATTGTGAATGTTTTCTTTCGAAACAAGTTGTGCATGTTTCCCTTTCAACCCAAACAAGTTGTGAATGTTTCCATTCCGAATAAGTTGTGAATGTTCGCTTTTCATTCTAAACAAGTTGTGAATGTTTATGTTCTAAACAGGTAGTCAATGTTTCCAATTCATTTAAAAAATGTTGTGAATGTTTCCATTTCATTGTAAAAAGTTGTAAATGTTTCAATTCTAAAGAAGTAACAAATGTTTCCATTCTAAATAGCTTGTGAATGTTTATATTCTAAACAAGTGAATGTTTCCATTCCAAACAAGTTTTGAATGTTTTTTTTCATTCTAAACAAGTTGTGAACGTTTCAATTCCGAACAAGTTCTAAATGTCAATGTTTCCATTTTATTCTAAACATGTTATGAATGTATCCATTCCAAATAAGTTATGAATGTTTTTGTTTCATTTCAAACAATTCATGAATGTTTTCAATTAATTCAAAAAAGCTACGAATGCTTCCATTTTAAACATGTTCTTAATCTTTCCATTTCATTCTAAACAACTTGTGTCTGTTTCCATTCCAAACATGTTGTGAATGTTTCCTTTCCGTTCCGAATGAGTTGTGAGTGTTTGCATTTCATTCTAAACAAGTTCTGAATGCTTTCATTCCAACCAAGTTATGAATATTTCCATTTCATTCTAAACACGTTGTGAATGTTTCTATTTCAATCTTAACAAATTGTGCATGTTAACATTCCATTACAAACATGTTTTGAATATTTCCATTCCAACTAGGTTGTGAATGTTTCCATTTCATTCTACACAAGTTGTGAACATTTAGAATGAAATGAAAGAATGTTACAAATGTTTCCCTTTTATTCTAAACAAGTTGTCACTTTTCTATTCCAAACAATTTGTGAGTGTTTCCGCTGTTAGTTTTATACTTGAAAGCCAATCATGAGATGATTGTATTTTGGACGTTGAGCCATGGTATTTTATTGAGGCATTAATCCAGTAATTATATTTGTTATTCTATTTCTAGGTAACATGAGAAATTTAATTACAACCCAAGAATAATGATATTCTTGAATGTCCCTAGTCTAGTATTATTGTTGAACAGGTTACAATAATACATACAGACTAGCATATATGGAGACTAATATAAGATATGTACTCTACATATGGGTACAAGTTGGAGAACTTGTGTACTGCACCGACCCACCATGAGAATGCTACATGGATCGTTATATGAATGCCATAAGTGATTCTCATAGTGATCATGCATATGTAGTCCTTTGACCTAAGGTCATCAACGTTCCATATCTGTGAGTCATATACTTTGATATTCCCTTTGTTGCTCGTAACTGAGTGAACTTGAAGGTGGTCATTAGGTATGTCACGTATCATGTGGAGGGCTTTCTATGATCAAGATGGAATTTGTCCCTCCTATGTAATGGGAGTGATATCTTTGGGCCCCTTGCTAGAGTGAGACTAAGAAAATGCATGTCCATGCTTGGATGAGTTGACATATGATATCAATATCATTAGTTTAAGTTAGTCTACTTGGTAATGAAGAAACCATAGATCGGGATATACAAGAGTGACACATTTTATATCTCGTGCTTGGTCTTGATTTCTTAGACAAAGGGACAATGTCATATACGGATAATGATTATAAATTTTTTGTCGAATCACCGACAATATTTTCACTTTGGGAGCAATGATGTATTGTTAAACATCGGTCATTGTTTATGATCATAAATGTGATTTATGATCATTGCCAATGTGATAGGAGCCTATTGCGTAGCATACATAGAGCCAATTGAATTATTTGAGTACATTTGCTGAATTGTTTGGTCTTGGTTTCAAGATAATTTCATATTGATGATTGGTCGAAAGGTTGAGCTATTGCGAGGCCTGAAATTCAAGTGTAATTGGATTAGGGCTTTGAAACCAATTAGGCTTGGGAGTTGAGTCTCATTATAAATACATCATATAGTGAAAAATTCACAGATCTTGCCTTAGCCTCATTGAGGATAAAATTAGAAGAGTTATGAAAGTTCAATTTGTACTCTTTTCTTGCCATTCCTTGGAGGACACAAGCTAGCACTGCAAGCGCAAGAAGAATGCATCTACCGGAGCATGGTATAGACGTGGTGATCCCGAGAGGCTCGTGTGGATACCATAGAGAGCTTGGACATGTTAACTGTTCAAGTTTTGTGATTCGACTGAATAGTTGGGTGAAAGATCTCAATAGAGCTAGGTATAAAATTTTGAGCACCCGATTTACCCCGTTTCACTTGGATCCTAGAGGGTTACAGTTACATTTTGATGTGCTTGCTTGGCCCTTGAAACCTAACATCCACTTCATTCTAAATAAGTTGTGAGTGTTTCCATTCCAAACAAGTTGTGAATGATTCCTTTTCATTCAAAACAAACTATAAATATTTCCACTCCAAACAGGTTTTGAATGTTTCCATTCATTGTAAACAAGTTGTTAATGATTTTACCCCAAACAAGTTGTGAGTGTTTCCATTTCATTCCTAAGAAGTTGTGACTATTTACATTCCAAATAGGTTGTGAATGTTTCGATTGTAAATATGTTGTGAATGTTTCCATTCCAAACAAGTTGTTAATGTTTGCAATCTGAACAACTTGCTAAGTTATCCAATTCAAATAGGTTGTGAATGTTTCCATTCAAAATAAGTTACAGTGTGAATATTTCCATTCCAAATAGACTATGAATGTTTTCATCCTAAACAAGTTTTGAATGTTTATATTCCAAAAAGTTATAAATGTTTTGATTCCAAACAAGTTGTGAGTGTTTCCTTTCCATTCTAAACGAGTTATGAATGTTTCCATTTCAAATAAGTTGTGAATGCCTTTATTCCATACCTAACAAGTTGTGAGTCCTTGCATTCCAAACAAGTTATGAATGTTTCCATTTTTTTGAAGCAAGTTGTGAATGTTTCCATTCAAAACATGTTATAAATGTTCCAAATTCAATCAAAATGAGTTGTGAATATTTCCATTTTATTCTGAATAAGTTATGAATGTTTTCATTTCATTTTAAACAAGTCGAGAATGTTTACATTCTAAAGAGGTTGTGAATGTTTCCACCTCATTCTAAACAACTTGTTAATGTTTTCATTACGTTCTAAAAAAGTTATGAATCTTTCTATTCCAAATAGGTTGTTAATGTTTCCATTCAAGTCTAAACAAGTTTTGAATGTTTCCACACCAAACATTTTGTGAATGTCTCCCCTTCATTGTAAACAACTTGTGAGTGTCTCTTTTTCATTCTAAACAACATTTTAATGCTTCATTCAGAGAAGTTGTGAAAGCTTCCCGTCCAAACTAGTTCTAAAAGTTTCTATTTCATTCTAAACAAGTTGTGAATGTTTCCATTCCAAACAAGTTGTAAATGTTTCCATTTTCTTATAAACAAATAGTGAATGCTTGGATTCAAAACAAGTTTTGAATTTTTCCATTTCATTTTAAACAAGTTAGGAATGTTTCTATTTCATTCTAAAGAAGTTTTGAATGTTTACATTCCAAACAAGTTCTAAAAGTTTCTATTTCAATCCAAACAAGGTGGGAATGTTTTACATTTTGAATAAGTTATGAATGTTTCCATTTCATTCACAACTTGCTTGAAACAGAATCATTCACAACTTGTTTGGAAATTAAACATCCATAACTTGTTTAGAATGGAATCATTCAGAACTTGTGTAGAATGAAATGGAAACATTCACAACATGTTTTGAGAGGAAACTTTCACAACTGATTTACAATGAAATGGAAACATTCATAACTTGTTTAGAATGAAATGTATAAATTCACAACTTGTTTGGAATGGAAACATTCACAACTTGTTTAGAAATGAAACATTCATAACTTATTTAGAATGACATAGATGCATTCAGAAATTGGTAGAATTAAATGGAAACATTCACAACTTGTGTCCAATGGAATAGCTATATTCACAAGTTGTTTGGAATGAAAATTTCACAACTTGTTTTGAATGAAATGTAAATGTTCACAACGTGTTTACAATGAAAACATTCACAGCTTGTTTGGAATGGAAACACTAAGAAGTTGTTAAATGTTTACAACTTGTTTGCAATGGATACATTCACAGCAAGTTTAAAGTCAAATGGAAACACTCACAGCTTGTTTAGAATGAAATTGGAACATTCACAAGTTGTTGAGAATGAAATGAAAACATTTACAACTTGTTTGGCATGGAAACATGCAAAACTTGTTTGTAATGAAATGGATTCATTCATAACTTGTTTAAATAGAAATCGAAACATTCATAACTTGATTAGAATGAAATGGAATCATTCATAACTTGTTTGGAATGGAAACATTAAAAACTTGTTCAGAAAAAAATGGAAGCATTCACAACTTGTTTGTAATAGAGATAGTCAGAACTTGTTTAAAATCAAAAGATTCACATCTTGTTTGGAATGGAAATATTCCCAACTTGTCTGGTATTGAAATATGCACAGCAACTTGTTTATAATAAATGGAAGCGTTCACAACTTGTTTGGAATGGAAACAATCACAACCTCTATGGAATAAAAACATTTCTAACTTATTTAGAATGAAGTAGAAATATTCACAACTTGCCTAGAGTGGAAACATTCATAATTTGTTTACAATTAAATAGAAACATTCAAAACTTATTTGGAATGGAAACGTTAACAACATGTTTAAAATGAAATGTAAACTTTAACAACTTAATTGGAATGGAAACATTAACAACTTGTTTAGAATGAAATGGAAACATTAACGATTTGTTTGGAATGGAAATATTCACAACTTGTTTGGAATGTAAAAATTCATAACTTGCTTACAATGTCAACGTTCACAACCTATTTAGAGTGAAATGGAAACATTCACAACATGTTTGGAAGACAAACATTGACAGCTTGTTTGGGATGTAAACAATCACAACTTGTTTAGAATGGAAACAATCACAACTTGTTTAGAATTGAAACATTCACAACTTGTTTAGAATGCAGTGGAAACATTCGCAACTTTTTTTTAGTGGAACCATTCACAACATGTTTGGAATAGAATCATTCACAACTGGCTTGAATGGAAATTTTCACAAGTTGCTTGGAGGGGAGTGGCAACATTCACAACTTGTTTGCAATGGAAACATTAACAACTCATTTATAATGAAATAGAAACATTCACAACTTGTTTAGAATAAAACAGAAACATTCACAACTAGTTTGGAAAGAAAGCATTCATAACTTGTTTAGAATGCAATGTAAAGCTTCACAACTTGTTTAGAATGATATTGAGACATTCACAACTTGTTTAGATTGGAAACATTCATAACTTGTTTTCTCAACATGCTCACAATTTGTTTAGAATGAAATAGAAACCTTCACAACTCGCTTGGAATGGAAACATTCATAACTTGTTTAGAATGAAAAGGAAAACTTCACAACTTGTTTAGAATCGAAAGGAAACATTCACAATTTCTTTGGAATGGAAACATTCACAACCTATTTAGAGTGAAATGGCAACATTCACAATGTTTTTGGAATGAAATCAAAATATTCACAACTTGTGTGGGATGAAAAGAAAACATTCAAAACTTGTTTTTAATGAAATGGAAACATTCATAGCATGTTTAAAATGAAATGGAAGCATTCATAACTTGTTTGGAATGGAAACATTCACAACAAGTTTGGAATGGAAACATTAATATCTTGGTTAGAATGAAATTGAAACATTGACAACTTGTTTGGAATGAAATGGACACACTCATAAATTGTTTACAATGAAATGGAAACAATCACAACTTGTTTTGGAATGGAAACATTAACAGCCTGTTTGAGTGAAATAGAAACATTCACAATTTGTTTTGGACAAAAACATTCATAACATATTTAGAATGAAATGGAAACATTTAGAACTTGTTTGGAGTGGGAAAATTCACAACTTGATTAGAATGAAATGGAAGTATTAATAACTTGTATAGAATGGAAATATTCACAACTTATTTTGAATGGAAACAATTACAACTTGTCACGAATGGAAACAATCACAACTTATCTCGAATGGAAACAGTCATAACTTGTTTAGAATGAAATTTAAATATTCACAACTTTTTTGGAATGTAAACATTCAAAATCTGTTTAAAATGAAATAGAAATATTCATAACATGTTTGGAATGGAAACATTCACAACTTGTTTAGAATGGAAAAGGAACAATCACAACTTGTTTGGGGTGGAAATAGTCATAACTTGTTTAGAATGAAATGAAAATATTCACAACTTGTTTGGAATGGGAAGATTTACAACTTACTTAGAATGAAATGGTAACATTCACAACTACTTTGGAATGAAAACATTGACAACTTGTTAGGAATCGAAATGGTGACTTCCTATCTGGAATGTAAACATTTGCATCTCGTTTAGAATGAACTAGAAACATTCACTACATGTTTAGAATGCAAAGGTTCACAACTTGTTTAGATGAGATAGAAATATTCATATGTTGTATGTGATGGAAACATTCATAAATTCTTTAGAATGAAATTAAAACATTCATAACTTGTTCGGAATGGAAACATTCACAACTTGTTTACAATTAAATGGAAACATTCACGACATGTTAAGAATGGAAAAATTCATGACTTTTTCATAATCGAAACATTCACAACATTTTTTGAATGTAAACAATGACAACTTGCTGAGAATCACATAGAAACATTCTCCACTTGTTTAGAATGGAAACATTTATAACATGTTCAGAATGAAACGGAAACATTCACAACTTATTAGGAATGGAAACATTCACACCATGTTTTGAATGAAATGGAAATATTCACAACTTGTTTAGAATGGAAACATTTGCAACTTGTACAGAATAAAATATAAACATTCATAACTTGTTTGGAATGGAAACATTCATAATTTGTTTAGAATGGAAAATAAAAATATTTACTTGTCTAGAATGGAAACATTCATAACTTGCTAAGAATGAAATGGAAACAATAACAACTTGTTTGGAATGGAAACATTCACAACTTGTTTAGAATAAAAAGGAAACATTCACAACTTGCTTGTAATCAAAACATTCACAACTTCTTTAGAATTAAATGGAAACATTCATAACTTCTTTTGAATGAAATAGAAAATTTTACAACTCATTTGGAATTGAAAGATTCACAACTCGTTTGGAATTGAAAGATTCACAACTTGTTAGAAATCCAAATGTTGTCATCTTGTTTGGAACATAAACATTCACAACTTGTTTAGAATGAAATAGAAACATTCACCACATGTTTAGAAGGGAATGGAAATAGTCACAACATGTTTGGAATGAAATGAAAACAATCACAACTTGTTTGGAATTGAAACATTCACAACTTGTTTATAATGAAATCGAAACATTCACAATGCGTTAAGAATGAAATGGAAACTTTCACAACTTGTTTAAAATGGAAACATCCATAATTTGTTAAGAATGAAGTGGAAACATTTATAAAATGTTTGTAATGGAAACATTCACAGCTTGTTTAGAATGAAATGGAAACATTGACAACTTATTTGGAATGGAATGGAAACATTCATAACTTGTTTGGAATGAAAAAATTCACAACTTCTTTAGAATGAAATGAAAACATTCATAACTTGTTAGGAATGGAAACATTCATAACTTGTTTAGAACGAAAAAGAAACAGTGACAACTTATTTGGAGTAGAAACATTCATAACATGTTTAGAGTGAAATGGAAACATTCACAACTTGTTTGGCTGGGAAGATTCACAACTTATTTAGAATGAAATTATAACATTCACAACTAGTTTAGAATGGAAACATTCATAACTTGTTTGGAATCGAAATGTTGACAACCTACTGGAATGTAAACTTTCACATCTTGTTTAGAATGAAATAGAAACATTCACAACTTATTTAGATGAAATAGAAACATTCATATGTTGTTTGCAGTGGAAACATTCATAAAATCCTTGGAATAAAATTAAAAAATTTATAACTTGTTTGGAATGGAAACACTTAGAACATGTTTGGAATGATATTTTATCGAGGCATTAATCTAGTAATTGTGTTTGTTGTATTGTTTTTGTGTGACATAGTCAAATGTAATTATAAACCTAGAATAGTAGTATTCTTAAACGTCCCTGGTCTAAAATTATTGTGGAGTGGGTTGCAATAATATATAAAGAGTAGCATATGTGGAGGCTAATATGAGATATGTGGTCTACATATGGGTATAAGTTGGAGAACTTGTGTACTGGATTGACCCACCATAAGAACGCTACATGGATCACTATATGAGTGTCATAAGTGATTCTCATAATTTCATGGTATATGTAGCCCTTTGACCTAAGGTCATCAAGCTTCCCTACATGTGAGTCATTAGGTATGTCATATATCATGCAAAGGGTTTTGTATGATCAAGATGAGATTTGTCCCTTTTATATAACAGAAGCGATATCTTTGGGCCCCTTGATAAAGTGAGACTAAGAATATGCGTGGCCATGCTCGGATGAGTTGATATATGATATCAATGTCATTAGTTTAAGTTAGTCTGCTTAGTAATCAAGAAACCATAGATTGGGCTATACAAGAGTCACACATTCCATGTCTCGTGCTTGGTCTTGATATCTTGGATAGTGGGACAATGGCATATACGGATAATGATCATAGAGGTTTGGTCGAATCACAAACTATCTTGCCACTTGGGTAGTAATGATGTGTTTCTAGACATCGCTCATCATTTGTGATCATAAATATGATTTATGATCATTGCCAATGTGATAGGAGCCTATTGGGTCACACACATAGAGCCAATTGGATTGTTTAAGTGCATGGGCCAAATTGTTTGGGTTTTGGTTTCATAATAATTTCAAATTAATTATTGGCGCAAAGGTTGAGCCATTAATGAAGCCCAAAATTAAACCTAATTGGATTAGGGTTCAAAACCCATTGGGCTTGGGACTTGAGTCTTACTATATATATATATATCATATAGTAAGAATTTTATAACTCTTTCCCTAGCCTCCATATGGATGAAATCAAAGGAGTTTTGAAAGTTCCAGCAGCATTCTTGTCTTGCCATTCCATAGAGGATGCATGCTAGTTTTATGGCGCAAGAGGAATGCATCTGCCGGGATGTGGTGGAGGCATAGAGATCTCGAGAGGCTTGTGTGGATACTTTAGAGAGCTTCAACACGTCAACTATTTAGGTTTGTGATTTAACTCAATGGTTGGGTGAAAGATCTTAACCGACTAGGTATAAAATTTTTGAATGCTCGATTTACCCCATGTCACTTGGATCCTGGAGGGTTGAGGTTATCTTCTGCTATGCATGTTTGCCTCATGAAACCCTACAAAACATGCATAACCTATTTAGAATGAAATGGAAACATTCACAACTTGTTTGGAATGGAAAGATTCATAACTTATTAAGAATAAAAGTATAACATTCACAGCTAGTTTATAATGGAAACATTCACAACTTGTTTGGAATTGAAATATTGACAACCTGTCTAGAATGTAAACATTCACATCTTGTTTAGAATGAAATAGGAACATTCACAACTTGTTTGGAATGAAAAAGTTCACAACTTATTTACATGAAATAGAAATATTCATATATTGTTTGCAATGGAAACATTCATAAATTCTTTGGAATGAAATTAAAACATTCATAACTTGTTTGGAATGGAAACACTTAAAACATGTTTGGAATGATATTTTATTGAGGCATTAATCCAGTAGTTGTGTTTCTTGTATTGTTTCTGTGTGACATAACCAAACGTAGTTACAACCCTAGAATAATAGTATTCTTAAACGTCCCTAGTCTAGTATTATTGTGGAGTGGGTTGGAATAATATGTAAAGAGTAGCATATGTGGAGACTAATATGAGATATGTGGCCTACATATAGGTACAAGTTGGAGAACTTGTGTATTAGAACGACCCACCATAAGAATGGTATATGGATCATTATATGAGTGTTATAAGTGATTCTCATAGTGATCATGCTACATGTAGTCCTTTGACCTAAGCTCATCGAGCTTCCTTACATGTGAGTCGCATACTTTCATACTTCTTTTTGTTGCTCGTAACTTAGTGAAAAAAAAGGTGGTCTTTGGGTATGTCACATATCATGCGGAGGGTTTTGTATGATCAAGATGAGATTTGTCCCTCCTATATAACAAGAGTGATATCCTTGGGCCCCTTGATAAGGTGAGACTAAGAAAATGAATGGCCATGCTTGGATGAGTTGATATACGATATCAATGTCATCAGTTTTAGTTAGTCTACTCAGTAATCAAGAAACCATAGATTGGGCTATATGAGAGTCACACATTCCATGTCTTGTGCTAGGTCTTGATAACTTGGATAAAGGGACAATGGCATGTACAGATAATGTTCATAAAGGTTTGGTGGAATAACCAACTATCTTGTCAGTTAGGTAGCAATTATGTGTTGCAAGCCACCGCTCATCATTTATGATCATAAATATGATCTATGATCATTGCCAATATGATAGGAGTCTTCTGGGTTGCACACATGGAGTCAATTGGATTATTTGAGTGCATGGGTCAAATTGTTTGGGTTTTGGTTTCACAATAATTTCAGATTAATAATTGGCGCAAAGGTTGAGCCATTAATGAAGCTCAAAATTAACCATAATTGGATTAGGGTTTCAAAACCCATTGGGCTTGGGACTTGAGTCTCACTATATATACATCATATAGCAAGAATTTTGTAACTCTTGCCCTAGCCTCCCTAAGGATGAAATCATAAGAGTGTTGAAAGTTCCAGCCACACTCTTCTATTGCCATTCTATGGAGGATGCAAGCTAGTACTATGGCGCAAGATGAATGCATCTGCCGGGATGTGGTGGAGGTATGGAGATCTCAGGAGGCTTGTGTGGAAACCTTAGAGAGCTTGAACATGTTAACTGTTCAAGCTTGTGATTTGACACAACAGTTAGGTCAAAGATCTCAACCGACTAGGTATAAAATTTTCAAATACCGGATTTACGTCATTTCACTTAGATCCTGAAGGGTTTCAGTTATCTTCTGCTATGCTTGTTTGGCTCCCAGAACCCTACAAAACCTTCATAACTTGTTTAGAGTGAAATGAAAACATTCACAACTTGTTTGAGGTGTGATGGCAGAAGGCCCTAGGCCTCGACGATTGCCCGGGGTCTGTTAACGGACTGAGGTGTCCGAACAAATGCTACGACCTTCGAGCCAAGATGGTTCGACCTATGACACTTTAGAGATTGGCCTGACTTATGTACACCAAACATGCCTTAGCATCGACATGACCACAATATAGACAAATACGTTAGAGTTGTAGGTGGCAGTGATAGTTGATATGACGTAGACCATTGCTCCTAGTCGAACATGTGTAAGGCAGATCTAGTGAGTTCCACCCTTGGGAACCAGTACATAAGGAGTCACTTCTAGGTATGTATGAGGAGACTAACTCTGAGTCTGCATAATATCACTAGTTACATTGCCAACTTACTTAGGCATCGAGGATCCTCCTCCCCCCCATAGAAACTACTTGAAGGATCCCTTTCCCATTTTTTCTGGTGTCTTACAGGGACATTATCTGACTGGAGAGCGTCCATCCACCTCAGCCAATGTCAAGCTCAGACGACCGAGGTACCTTTGGACACCAAATGGTGCCATCTATGGGAATTTAACCACACATAGTTATGGTGATGACTCAGGCATCAAATAGCAAGCCTCGCCACGATTCCACATCGGAGGTGCAAGCAGGCGTCGCAACAAATTTACCTGACAGTGGCTTCCTGGTCACTCTGATGGTGGGGTTCATAGATGAATTCTAGCGCACAATAGTGACAAAAATTGCCCAACATTTTGGGCAAAATACTTCAACAAGGCCTTCTGGGAGGGAACCTTCACCAGAAAAATACTCAACTATGGCAAAAAATTAACCTCCCTATCAGAAGGTAGTATGTGAAGTGATTCTTATGCTAAGAACTTACCACACCGTAGCCTAAAGCGCAATCGGAATGAGAAAGGTCTAGCCATTCCTGAACAAAAATCTACCAATTGAACTTCATTTTCTCTATAGAGGCATGGCGAGGTTCAGTCAAACCTCATCCTAAAAAAATTACTGCAAAGAATGGATAAGATGAATAAACAATTCACAAGAAACCTATGTGGACTCATTTGACCGGAACTCCCACTGGCAATGAGGCTCCCTTCATACTGGCCATTCAAAACACCCCAATCCCGTTAGACTTCAAAAAATCTTGGCTAGACTCCTATGATGGGAGGAGCAATCCCTAAGCACATCAAACCAAGTACCGGAACAACATGGTTCTTAGTGGAGTCAATGAAACTACCTTGTGCAAATGGTTTGAGGTAACACTTTCAAGTCCAATAACTCTTTGGTATTGTTAGTGTCGTGCCCAAAAGCCAATCATGAGATGATTGTATTCCTTTTTGCACATTGAGTCATGATATTTTATTAAGGCATTAATCCAGCAATTATGTTTGTTGTTTTGTTTCTGTGTAACGTAATAAACATAATTGTAACCCTAGAATAATGATATTCCTAAATGTCCCCAGTCTAGTATTATTATGGAGCGGGTTTCAATGATACATAACGACTAGCATATGTGGAGACTAATATGAGATATGTAGTCTACATATGGGTACAAGTTGGAGAACTTGTTACTAGACCGGCCCACCATGAGAATACTACATGGATTGTGATATGAGTGTCATAAGTGATTCCCATAGTGATCATGCTATATGTAGTCCTTCGACCTAAGATCATCAAGGTTTCCTACATGTGAGACACATACTTCAATACTTCCCCTTGTTGCTCGTGATTGATTGAACTTGAAGGAGGTCATTGGGTATGTCACATATCGTGCAAAGGGATTTGTATGATCAAGATGAGTTTTGTCTGTCCTATGTAACGGGAGTGATATCTTCGGACTCCCTTGATAGAATAAGACTTAGAAAAATGCATGGCCATGCTCGGATGAGTTGATATACGATATCAATGTCATTAGTTTAAGTTAGTCTACCCGGTAATCAAGAAACCAAAGATTGGGCTATACAAGAGTGACACATTCCATGTCTCGTGCTTAGTCTTGATATCTTGGACAAAGGGACAATGGCATATATCGGTAATGATCATAAAGGCTTAGTCGAATCACTGATAATCTTGTCACTTTGGTAGCAATGATGTGTTTCTAGACACCGCTCATTGCTTATGATCATAAATGTGATTTATGATCATTGCCAATGTGGTAAGAGCCTATTGGGTCACACACATAGAGCTATTTGGATCATTAGAGTGCATGGGCTAATTATTTGGGTTATGGTTTCACAATAATTTCATATTAATA
>KK899833.1:34691-62792 GCA_000696445.1 Aquilaria agallochum | reverse complement strand
CTTAGTCTTGATATCTTGGACAAAGGGACAATGGCATATATCGGTAATGATCATAAAGGCTTAGTCGAATCACTGATAATCTTGTCACTTTGGTAGCAATGATGTGTTTCTAGACACCGCTCATTGCTTATGATCATAAATGTGATTTATGATCATTGCCAATGTGGTAAGAGCCTATTGGGTCACACACATAGAGCTATTTGGATCATTAGAGTGCATGGGCTAATTATTTGGGTTATGGTTTCACAATAATTTCATATTAATAATGGGCCCAAAAGTTAAGCCATTATTAAGCCCGAAATTGAAGCCTAATTCGATTAGGGCTTTGAAACCCATTAGGCCTGGAAGTTGAGTCCCACTATAAATACAACCTTTAGTGAGAAATCATAGCTTTTTGCCCTAGCCTCCCAAAAAGGACAGCCGTACTCTTCTCTTGCAGTTCATTGGAGGACGCAAGCTAGCACTACAAAAGCAAGAGAAATGCATCTGGCAGGATGCAATGGAAGCGTGGTGATCCCGAGAGGCTTGTGTGGATACCATATAGAGCTTGAACACATCAACTGTTTAGGTTTTTTGATTCGACTCTACAGTTGGGTGAGAGATCTCAACCGAAAATTAGGTATGAAAATTTTCAAACACTCAGTTTTCCCCGTTTCACTTGGATCCTAGAGGGTTTTGGTTAAATTCCGCTATGCTTGTTTGGCTCTGAATCCAAACAGGTATAACACCATGTCCCCCTCTTCTATTGTATCTTTCTATGAGTTATCTGTTGCTTTCACCCATCAATTCATTGGAAGGCACCCTTCAGCAAAAAAACAGCTTAGTTGTTTAACATTTTGTAGAGGGAAAGTGAGTATCTTTCAGACTACGTTAACAAGTTCAACTAGGAGGCCTTAAACATCATTGACTTATCTATCAAGGTCCATATCCTAGCGATAACAAAGGTCATCTAGAAAGGTTCCAACTTAGCATTTGAACTTGCAAAGTAGATGCCAACCATAATTGGAGAATGCTATCAGCTTGCCAAGTAGTACATGATTGCCGAAGAAATGATGGCTGATGAAGAAAGACTGGACACTCACAGTTGGTTCTAGAACCAACCTCATGAGGAAGGTGGGAACAATAAGCAACCTAAGAGGAACAAAGGCATGTGAGAGGTCCTGACTTACTTCCATTTCCCAAGCAACATCTTGGCGGCATTGGAGAAATAGGGAAGAGTCCAAAGACCAAAGCTGATTATCCCTAACAACAAAAAGAACATGAAGAACTAATTCCAGTACCACCGGGACCATAGCCATGACACCGAAGATTGCCATCAGCTGAAAAAATACATCAAGAGTCTCATCATGCAACATTAGTTGAAGAGGTACCTTCAATTTCAATTGCCAAAAGTGTGAGGCAAGGATGACAACACCAAGTATGAAAAAGATGAATACGACTCCAACCGATGAAGAAACTGCCAAAGTCCTAAAGGATTGTGACCAGCTCCTATGGGCGTAATTCAAACTATCATTACGGGACTTCTTCATCAGATAGGAAAAGAAAATCAAAGGGGTTGGCCACCCTTACCTTCAGTAAGGCACAAAATTTGTTAGAAATATCCAATGGGAGCACTATCAACATCCCTCGTGATGACCCTTTTTTGATAATCGCCTAAATAGCAAACTAGGATGTCAAAAGGGTTCTCTGTGATTGTGGATGAAATGCTAACATTCTGTTTGCTCACGTACTACTGAAGTTGGGGATATGGGTAGAAACTCTTAAGCCAAAGGTATCCTCAACGTATGGAGTAGGCCCTGATGAACTCCCAGTTTTGGGTACCATCGAGCTACCATTTATGGTCAGAGGAAAAGGTGTGGGGAACGATGAGGAGCTATATGCAGCAGTCTTGGTGAACTTCATTGTCATTAATGTCCCTTTACCATACAATGCCATCGTTGGAAGGCAGACCCAAAGAAGGTTGCACATGAGGTCAGATGTGAAATACCAGACTGTAACCTTCAAAGCCTACAAAGGTGATGTAGTAATCTTTATAGATCAGGGCAAGGTCTAAAATGTCTTTCTGAAAGCACGCCAACCTCCAATGCAGATGAGAGTTCATGCCTTAACAGCGACAGCTCCAGAAGAAACACAAACAAATATTGGGGTTAGGATGATGGGAGTAGACATTGAGACAAAGAGCTTAAGGTTCATAAAGGGCCGAAGTACAAAAGTCAGGAAAAAGTTGCGCAATAGGGAAAAAATCAAGCTTGTAAATTTCTTAAAGTCAAACAAAGATCTTTTTGCCTACACACTGAAAGACATGCCTGGCATAAACCTGAACATAATTTAACACAGTTTAAATGTCAACCCCTTCACTAGACCCATAAGGCAAAAGAAATGATATATGGCCCCTAACAAGAGAGCCTTTATCAAGTAGGAGATACGATGACTCCTTAAGGCAAGAGTGATCAATTAAGTCGATTACCCTAATTGGTTAAGCAATGCGGTGATTGCCACTAAAGAATGGAGTGATAAACACCAAATGTGCATCAATTTTACCAAAGTGAATGATGCATGCCCATAAGACTTATACCCACTACCCACAATAGATCAACTGGTGGATTCTACTTTGGGGTATAAAGTATTGAGTTTCCTGGATGCTTTCAGTGGATATCACCTGATCTGAATGAATCCAGCTGATGAAGAAAAACCTCATTCATCACAATGAAGGCATGTTCTGCTATGTCTGATTGCCTTTTGGACTAAAAAACACAGGAGCCACCATCAATGACTGATGAATAAGGTGTTCATAAAGCAGATCGGTCGAAATATGGAAGTGTATGTCAACAACATGATAGTTAAAAGCTAAAGCAGTACAAATCACATTGTGGATTTGTGAGAAACCTTCCAACAAATTAGGAAGTTTCACATACATTTGAACCCAAAAAAATGTACCTTTGAGATAAATGGAAGAAAGTTCCTAGGATTCATGGTTTCGAAGTAAGGTATAGAGGCAAACCCAAGCAAGGTGAGGGCCCTATTGGAGTCTTGAAATCCTAGCTCAATCAAAGATATACAAAGGCTGATAGGAAAAATAACAGCCATGAGCCACTTTATCTAATGATATGGTGACAAGTGTAGGCCAATTTTCAAGACACTAACAAAAGCAGTGAAAAATGACATCAAGGGCGATCACCCCCAAAATTCGTGGAACAAAGAATGCCAGGTAGCCTGGGAAGGAATCAAAGTTGGTCTTGCCTAATTACCCATCCTCAAACAAGCAAGCGAGGGCGAAAACCCTGTCCTATACCTGGCCATTAACAAAAAAGCCATAAGCTATGTCCTAGTGTATAAGGATGAACTGGGGAAACAATGGCTTGTGTATGTTAGTGTTGTGCCCAAAAGCCAATCACGAGATGATTGTATTTTTGCACATCGAGTCATGAAATTTTATTAAGGCATGAATCTAGTAATTATGTTTGTTGTTTTATTTCAACATAACGTAATAAACATAATTATAATCCTAAAATAATGATATTCTTCAATGTCCGTAGTATAGTATTATCATGGAGCTGGTTACAATAATACTTATTGACTAGCATATGTGGAGACTAATATGAGATACATAGTCTACATATGAGTACAAGTTGCAGAATTTGTGTACTAAACCGACCCACAATGAGAATGCTACATCGATCATTATATGAGTGTCATAAGTGATTCCCATAATGATCATGTATATGTAGTCCTTTGGCCTAAGGTCATCAAGATTCCCTACATATGAGTCACATACTTTGATACTTCTCTATGTTGCTCGTAATTGAGTGAACTTGAAGAAGGTCATTGGGTAAGTCACATATCATGCGCAGGGTTGTGTATGATCAAGATAGGATTTATCCCTCCTATGTAATGAAAGTGATATCTTGGGGCCCCTTGATAAAGTGAGACTTAGAAAATGCATGGCCATCCTCGGATGAGTTGATATACAATATCAATGTCATCAATTCATGTTAGTCTACTCGAGAATGAAGAAACCAAAGATTGAGCTATGTAAGAGTAACACATTCCATGTCTCGTGCTTAGTCTTGGTATCTTGGACAAAGGGACAATGACATATACGGATAATGATCATAAAGGTTTAGTCGGATCACTGACAATCTTGTCACTTGGGTAGCAATGATGTGTTGCTAGACACTGCTCATTGCTTATGATCATAAATGTGATTTATGATCATTACCAACATGGTAAGAGCCTATTGGGTCGCACAGATAAAGCGTATTTGGAATATTTGAGTGCATGGCCTAATTTATTTGGGTTTTGGTTTCATGATAATTTCGTGTTCATAATTGGCCCAAACGTTGAGCCATTATTAAGCCTGAAATTAAACCTAATTGGATTAGGGCTTTGAAACCCATTTGGCCTGGAAGTTGAGTCTCACTATAAATAAATCATATAGTGATAAATTTGCAGCTTTTGCCCTAGCCTCCCAAAAAGTTCCAGCCGCAATCTTCTGTTGCCATTCCTTGGAGGACATAAGCTAGCACTGTGGGTACAAGAGAAACACATCTGTCAAGATGTGGTGGAGGTGTGGTGATGCCAAGAGGCTCGTGTAAATACCATAGAGAGCTTGAACATGTCAACTATTCTGGCTTTGTGATTCGACTCAACAGTTGGGTGAAAGATCTCAACCGAATTTGTTATGAAAATTTTTCAACACCTAGTTTACTCTGTTTCACTTGGATCCTGGAGGGTTTTGGTTATATTTCACTACGCTTGTTTGGCTCCCAAAACCCTACAGTGTATTATGTAAGCAAGTCAGCACAAGCCCTGGCAGATTTTATTGCTGAATTAGCCCTTAATTTTGGGGAGCAAACTCCGGCCGAAGAGAACAATGAGCCGAATTGGGAATTATTTATTGATGGTGCATCAGGAGCAAAACATCAAGCGCTGGTATAATCCTAAGGGGACCAGAGGGAATGAGAACATCCAAAGCCATCAAATTTGGTTTCCAAGTAACAAACAATGTGGCCAAATATGAAGCCCTCATCTACGGACTGGCCTTGCCGGTAGCATAGGCATCAAGTCCCTTTGAGGTTGTAGTGATTCGTACCTTTTAGTTTGGCAATTGAAAGGGGATTATATGGTTAGGGAACCAAGACTTAAGAAATATTTTGACATGAAAAAATAGATGCTTGAAAAGTTTGACAGAGTGCTCTTAGAGAAGGTTCCCTCACCAGAGAAGACCCAAGCGAATGATTTGGCAAAACCGAACAGGAGCACTGAAGAACAGAATGAGCCAAGCATAGAGGAAAAACATGTACTTATCATTCAAGAGGGATGGCGAACTCCACTGTGGAAACATCTCACTAAAGGAAAGGTACCCGATGATCTGATAGAAGCGTCAAAAGTCAAGAGACAGGTGAAAAGGTATTTCCTGATAGGTGAAGTACTTTACCAACAAGGCTACTCCAATCCCCTACAAAAATGAGTCAGATAGGTCAAAATGGAGTCTATCCTAAGGGAAGTACATGAGGGATGATGTGGTTCTCACATCGGCACTAATGCTTTGGTTGGTATAGTACTTTAGCAAGGGTACTTCTAGCCGTCCCTAAAGTAGGATGCATGCAAGCTTGTAAAAAGCTGTGATAAGTGCCAGTGCCATGCCTCCAAGCAAAGAGCGCCATGCGAAGAAGTGACTTTGCCAAATTACCCCTATCCTTTTGGAGTTTAGGGCATAAACTTCATAGGCCCTCTCCCCATGGCACTAGGGGTGAAGTATTGTGTAGTGGTAGTGGATTATTTTATGAAGTGGATAGAAGTAAAGCCGTTAGCATCTATATCAGCCAAGGAAATCCAAACGTTCTTATGGAAAAACATTATATACAAGTTCGGCTGCCCGAGGATATTGGTTGCCAACAATGAAACTTACTTCACCGATAAAGGATTCTAGAAGTTTGTTTTTAACTTTGGCATTAAGATACATTTTACCCCAGTCATACATCCCTAAAGTAATGGCCAGCTTGAAGTCTCTAACTGAACTATCAAAGATGGCCTGAAAAAAATGACTATGGGATGCCAAGGGAAAATGGCTAGGAGAGCTAACTAGCATTCTGTGGAGCTACCAAACTACTCTGAGAAAGGCTACCTAGGAAACCCTTTTCTCTCCAGCCTATGGCACTGAAGCACTAATTCCTATTGAAATAGCATGCCCACTTTGACATTGCAGATCTTCAATGACCAATCCAATGATGAAGGGATAAATGGCAGACTAGATCTATTGGAAGAGCATAAGGAGTGCATAAAACTTTGAAGGAGGGCATTTCAGTAAAAGGTAGCCACTTCTATGAATCAGAAGGTCAAACCAACAGGCATGAAAATTGCGGACTTAGTGCTCTGCACTGCTAAGGTTAAGCCACGAAAGTTAGCATAAGGAGTGTTGAAGGCAAACTAGGAAGGCCCGTATGTGGTTACCGCTGAAGTTAAGCTAGGAGTCTTCAAATTGGTCGATAAATTTAAAAATGAACTAACAAACACATGGTACTTACATTGTCTAAAGAAATACTTCTCTTGACTTTGCTGAAGTATATTTCCAATAAAGACACTATTTGTAAAAAAAATATGGCAAGGAAAAAACTTTCATGGGGAAACTTCATTCAAAATCATGAGGTAAGTCTATGAACTTAGCAAAATCATGAGAACAATGAAAGCTGATGTAATTGCCAAAGGAATAGGACAAACAAAGAAATGAGCCCGAACGCTAAGGAAATCTCAGCAATTCGACCAAATAATGGAGTTAAACCTTTAACACTTGGAAAATGTTTCTAACCCCAAAGGGTCAATCAAAGGAGCAAACCCAAGTCACTGGAACAAGTGAATGTGCCAATATATCCTTCAAAGTGATAATACTAAAAAGTCAAAATGAAAAGTTACAGACGAGGAGAGTCCAAATGGGAGATAAAAAAAGAGGAAGAAAATAAAGGTTCATTCAAAGAAGGCCAATATATGGCCAAAGTACATTTAAAAGAAGGCTTATACATGCCCAAGGTACATTTCCTACCTAAAACAATGAAATAAAATAAGTAGAAAGATAGTAACACAAAGGACCAATGAATTCAAGGGTCGGCACCCACGTTGTCTTTAGATTTTTTTCCCTAATCTTCCTCATCTTCCTCCTCCTCATCCCCATCCTTTGCAGTCCCTTCATCATGAGGCAGGCCAATGGGCTCCTCAGGTATTCATCCCTCGACCACGCTGATGTCTCCCCTTTAGGCCTTTAGAAGGCATTCAAATAAGAAAGGTCACGATGGGGGTGCCTCTCTAGGGCTTGGTAACAGCTAGACAGAACCCATCCTAAAGTTTAAAAATGGCAATGTTGGTGATCTTCTATAGCTCAACACCCATCACTTTCTTATCTAGGTCCAGCTCCTTAATCTTCAACTTAGCCTCACGAAGCTCCTTCCAAAAGTCATTCCTGTCTTTTGCATATCAGTTCACTTTTCTTTCAAGATCATCATGGTTGGTGTTGAAGATTTTGCAATCAATGGACATCAAAGAAAGCGGTAGACGAGGTCTTTGACGTGGGAGTTGGCCTTTCGGAGTGATGCATTCACTTCATTGCTAACCTGCCTCTTGAGCTCGGCAAGCTCTTCAGTGGTCTTGTACTTCAGCTTCCTGAACTTAAGAGCCATGTCAGTGAGTACTCCCTTGGACTTAGCCAGACTTTCCTTTGCCTTGTTCTGAATCTCCATCTGCTTCATGATAAAATGTCTAAAGTATTTGGAGATGAACGAGAACTGGCTAGAAGATATAGGAAGGAAATAAGATCATCAGTGGTAGAAGATCAAGCAACTTGAATTAAAAGTAGAAAGAACCAAGGGATGAAGAGGCCAACCTTGGCGAAGTAGTTTGTTAAAGCTACCACGATGTGCTCCTCATTCGGGAGGTCCTCGGTGAGCTCCTAGAAAGTGGCGTTCGTACTCACCCCCCCAGTAGAACTGTGGGATCATTCTCCCAAAAACATCATGGTCAAAAAGGGACATGTGCTCAGTCACATCCTAAATAGGATACCTCGGCATCATCCCCTTTGGAAGGCACGCATTTCTCATGACATAGTGGACTTCCTACTCGGCCAAGCACTCAGGTGCCAAAGTCTCCCTTGGACAGTCATGATGAAGTTCATTTATTACATCAATATGCAACCAATCTTCAATCCAGTCATAAGCCAAAAAGTAGCTCAAAAAGATAGGAGTTGAAGTGAAAGAACCTTTAGGAAAGACCTTGGCTTGCCTAGATGTTCCCTCGCTGTTAGAAATTTTGATAGCATCCTCGACCACCACTTTGAGGGCTTTAGCATTTTTCTTTTCCCTTTGCTCCTCAGCCACCGAAGCAGCAAACGCTTCCTCGATTACTACTCCCAGCAGAGTCACAAGGGTTTGTGGACTTGGAGGAGGGGTGAAAACCTCATTTTCAAGCTCATCTTGCTCGGCCATCTCTAAGTCCTTCGAAAGAGGGATCTTAATGTTCAAAGGAACCCTTGGTTCAAAAATAACTTTCATGGTGGGGACATCGGTTAACGATCAAGGGGCACGATCTTTCTTTGAATGAGGATTGCCAAAGGCCTTCCTTTTAGGCTTTTTCTTGGCCGTATTCTTTCCATCCTCTTTCTAAGCCTTGGCCAAGAAAGCCTTTTGGTAGAATTTGGCACTAAAGTTGTCACCTAATTCTGCCAAAAGGAAGGCATCAGTGTGAGTTGCCAAAGAAGATAAGTTATAAAAGGAATGACACTTATGGGAAATGAAGAAAGAATATGAGAGATCCCCCCGAAGTAGTTGGACCAAGGTTTGGGCCAGAAAGGGGTCCTGAGGGTCTTCGATAGCAGGCTTATTTTTGGGAGCCTTCGTGGCCCTTTTGGCAAGCAACTTTGCCTTAGCGGAGGGAGGGGGTAAGCCTGCAAGATGCATAGCACCTCTACCATCATCAAATCTCACCAAATAGCGAATGAAAATGATCAGCTTCTTCCGTCGAGTCACCTCAGTCTGCCACCCTCCGAATCAGAGTTTCAAAGTCATGGAAGTGCTTCTTCATCTTTTTGTCCAATAGTTACAAAGGATCATGCACACCCACTACCAAACTCCCAGAAGCCCATATGCTTGAGATCCCCAAGGACTATGGTATGGTCATGAAGAAATACTTCTTCTACCATTTACGTCAACCATCATGGGTGTCGATCATGAAGGAGTACCTCTTGCTTTTGGAACGCTATGGAAGCATAAAATACAAGGACCCCTTCAGTATAGTGAGCAACTTGTAGTACTGCAACCTTCTTTCATGTAGCACTGCTAGGGTGAGTGTCTAGAGACTTCCAGTATCCCCTAGAAGTGGAAGATGCGTTGATGATTGGTCTGTGTTGGTGAAAGAGAGAAATGAGGGATCAAGAATCAAACCCACCTGAGATTGGAAAAAAGTCACTGAAAATTTGTCAGAAAACTAGGAGCACTAAAAGAACGAAAGAAAACAAGGATGAACAAAGAGCAAATGATGGATTTCCCGCTAGGGGGAAGAGGTATATATAGACCATGGAGTAGTGCAAGCAAGCGTTGCATTGAATGCAGACATGGAAAGATGAAAATGCTCTTCTGCGCCTTTCAGGCACGCCGCACCTATTCTTGGACATGTGTGCCTGAAAACCTGAAATCAAGGTAGTGATTCATGAAAGCACATAAAGCTACTCACTCGAGAACTGGCGTTAGGCGCATTAATTGAAGCAATGCAATTGATGCCCATGAGGTGAAACAACATAACATACTTTGACAAAAAGTAACTGTCACTTTGGAGGAATTCAAGTGACATGTAAGTAAGCAAAAAAGAGGATTTTTAAACATGTAACACCACATAACACTATGTTAATATAGGAACACGCTCATCGGCTATTTTTGGGAGGGCATGTGATGGCAGAAGGCCCTAGGCCCTAAGGATTGTCGGAGGTCTATGTATCGACTGAGGACTCTAAACAAACACTGTGACCTTGGAGTCAATAGAGTTCAGCCTATGACACTTCAGAGATCAGCCAAACCGAAGTACGCCTGACATGCCCTAGCACTGACATGACCATAATATAGACCAATACTGTTACAGGACCACTCCTATGTGTGTACAAAGTGCCCACCAAGGCATTCATCAAAGCTGTAAATGGCAAAGATAGTTGGGTTGATGTAAACCATAGTTCCTGATCTAGCCGAACATGTTTAAGCTAGATCTAATAAGTTCCACCCTTGGGAGCCAGTATATAAGGAGGCACTCCTACGTATGTATGAGGAAATTAACTCCAAGTCTACATAATATCACCAGTTATATGACATACATACTTGGGCGTCGAGGGATCCCCATGAGGAAAATACTCTAGGGATCCCCTTCCCCTTTTTTCTGGTGTCTTATAGGGACATTATCTGACTGGGGAGCATCTATCCACCTCAACTGATTTGAAGCTCAAATGACCGAGCTCCCTCCGAACACCAAGATGAAATGGAAACACTCACAACCTGTTCGGAAATCCAAAAATTCATAACTTGTTTATAATGAAATAGAAACATTTACAACTTGTTTGGAATGGAAACATTCACAAAATGTTTACAATGTAATGGAAACAATCACAACTTGTTTCGAATAAAATGGTAACATTGACAACTTCTTAAGAGTAAAATGGAAACAATTACAACTTATTTCGAACAAAAACATTCATAACTTATTTGGAATGGAATAAAAACATTCACAACTAGCTTGCAATTGAAACATTCACAACATGTATAGAGTAAAGTAGAAACATTCAAAACTTATTTGATATGGAAACATTCATAACTTGATTAGAATGAAATCAAAACATTTAAAACTTGTTTGGCATGAAATACAAACACTCAGAACATGTTTGGAAAGGAAATGTTCATAACTTGTTTAGAATGAAATGAAAACATTCACAACATATTTGGAATAAAAACATTCACAATGTTTTTAGAATGAAATGGAAACCTTCACAACTCTCCAGAAAGGGAAATGTTCACAACTTGTTTTGAATAGAATGGAAACAATCACAATTTTTTTGGAATGGAAACATTCACAACTTGTTTAGAATGAATAGGAAACATGCACAGCTTGTTTAGAATGGAAACAATCATAACTTATTTAGAATGAAATGGAAACATTCACAACTTGTTTTGAATGCAAACAATTGTAACTTGTTTAGAATGGAAACATTCATAGCTTGTTTGGAATGTTAACATTCAGAAGTTATTTAGAATCAAATAGAAACATTTCACAACTTTTTTGGAGTGGAACGAAAATGTTCACAACTTGTTTGGAATATAAACATTCATACCATGTTTCGAATGGAAACATTCACAACATATTTAGAATGAGATGGAAACATTAACAACTTGTTTCAAATGGAAACCATAACAACTTCTTTGTGATTGAAACATTTAAAACTTGTTTGGAATGGAAACATTCCCAACCTGTTTTGAATGAAAAGCAAACATTCACAACTTTTTTGGGTTGGAAACATTCACAACTTGCTTTGAATTGGAATGTTCAAAACATGTTTAGAGTGGAAACATTTCCAAATTGTTTAGAATGAAATGGAAACTTTAACAACTTGTTTGGAATGGATACATTCACAACTTGTTTAAAATGAAATGAAAACATTCACCAATTATTTATTAGAAACATTCATGTCGTGTTTGGAATGGAAACATTCACAATTTTTTTGGCATCGAATCATTCACATCAACTTATTTAGAATGAAATGAAAGCTTTCATAACTTGCTTCAAATGGAAACATTAAGAACCTCTTTATAATGGAAACATTCACAACCTCTTTAAAATAAAATAGAAACATTCACAAATTTTTTGGGGTGGAAACATTCACAACTTGTTTGGAATGAAATGAAAACATTAACAACTTGTTCAGAATGGAAACACTCGCAGCTTGTTTAGAATGTAAACATTCACAACTTGTTTAGAATGAAATAGAAACATTCGCAACTTGTCTGGAATGAAATGGAAACATTCATAACTTGTTTGGAAGGGAAACATTCACATCTTGTTTTGAATTGAAACATTCACACCATTTTTTTAATGCAACCTGCACAAGTTGTTTCAAATGAAATGAAAACATTCACAACTTGATTGGATTGAAATGCCAACATTCATAACTTGTTTGGAATAAAAACATTCATAACTTGTTTAAAATAAAATGGAAACATCCACAATTTGTTTGGAATGGAAACATTAAAAACTTGTTTTAGAAGGGATTGAAGCATTCACAACTTATTTGGAATGGAAATATTCACAGCCTGTTTAGAAGGAAAGGAAAACATTTACAACTTGTTTAGAATGAAATGGAAACCTTCATAACTTGATTGAGGTGAAATGGAAACATTCACAACTTGTTAGGAACAAAGTAGAAAAATTCTCAACTTCTTTGGTAAGGAAACATTCAGAAATTTTCTAGTCTGAAATAGAAACATTAACAACTTGTTTCGAATAAAATAGAAACATTCACAACTTTCTTAAAATAAAATGGAAACATTGACAACTTGTTTGCAAAGGAAACATTGACAACTTGTTTGGAAAGAAATATAAACATTCGCAACATGTTTATAATCGAAACATTCATAACATGTTTGGAATGTAAACATGTAAAACATGTTTAGAATGAAATTCAAAAGTTCAGAACTTGTTTGGAATGGAAATATTCACAACTTGTTTAGAAAAAAATGGAAACATTCACAACTTGTTTGGAATAAAATAGAAACACTCACAACATGTTTAGAATGGAAACATTGACAACTTGTTTAGATTGATATGGAAGCATTCAAAACTTGTTTGGAATGGAATGGAAACTTTCATAATTTGTTTGGAATAAAAACATTTACAACTTGTTTGGAATGGAAACATTGATAACTTGTTTAGAATGAACTGAAAACATTCGTTACTTGTTTCAAATGGAAGAATTCACAAATTGTTTTGAATGGAAACATTCATAACTTGTTTCGAATGTCAGCAATCATAACTTGTTTAGATTGAAATAAAAATATTCACAACTTATTTGGAATGGAAACATTCACAACATGTTTAGAATGAAATGAAAACATTAACAACTTGTTTGAAATGGAAACACTCACAACTTGTTTGGAATGTAAATGTTCACAACTTAATTAGAATGAAATAGAAACAAACACAAGTTGTTTGGAGTGGAAACATTCACAACTTGTTTGGAATGAAATGAAAACATACACAACTTGTTTGGAATGGAAACATTCACATATTGTTTGGAATTGAAACATTCACAACTTATTTTTGATGTAATATTCACAACTTGTTTTGAATGAAATACAAACATTCACAACTTGTTTGAAATGGAAACATTCACAACTTGTTTCGATTGGAAAAATTCATAACCTGCTTAGAATGAAAAGGAAACATTTAGAACTTGTTTAGAATGAAACGATAACATTCACAACTTGTTTAAGGTGAAATGGAAACATCCATAACCTGTTTGGAAGCTAAACATTTATAACTTGTTTAAAATGACGTAGAAATGTTTAGAACTTGTTTTGGAAATAAAATATTCACAAATTGTATAGCATGAATTGGAAACTTCACAACATGTTTCAAATAAAATGGGAACATTCATAACTTTTTTAGAATAAAATGGAAACATTTAGAACTTGTTTGAAGTGGAAACAGTCACAACTTCTTTGCGATGAATTAGAAACATTCATAGCTTCATTTGCAATCAAAACATTCACAACATGTCTGGAATGTAAACATTCACAACATGTTTCAAAAAAAATAGAAAGGTTTGGAACTTCCTTGGAATGGAAACCTTCACAACTTGTTTAGAAAGAAATGGATACATTCACAACTTGTTTGCAACGGAATAAAACACTCACAACATGTTTTGAATGGAAACATTCATAACTTGTTTAGATGGATATGCAAACATTCAAAACTTGTTCTGAATGGAATGGAAACATTCATAATTTGTTTGGAAAAGAAACATTCACAACTTGTTTAGAATGAAATGGAAACATTCATAACTTGTTTAGAATGAAATGAAAACATTTACAACATGTTTCGAATAGAAGCATTCACAACTTGTTTCGAATATAAGTATTCACAACTTGTTTGGAATGAAAAAATTCACAACATGTTTAGAATGAAATGAAAATATTTACAACTTGTTCAGAATGGAAACATTCACAACTTGTTTGGAATGTAAATGTTCACAACTTGATTATAATGAAATAGAAACAAACACAACTTGTTTGGAGTGGAAACATTCGCATCATGTTTGGAATAAAATGGAGACATTGACAACTAGTTTGGAATGACATTCACATATTGTTTCGAATCGAAACATTCATAACTTATTTTTAATGTAACATTCATGACTTGGTTTGAATGAAATGCAAACATTCACAGCTTGTTTAGATTGGAAACATTCACATCATGTTTGGAATGAAATTGAGACATTGACAACTGGTTTGGAATGACATTCACATATTGTTTCGAATCTAAACATTCACAACTTATTTTTAATGTAACATTCATGACTTGTTTTGAATGAAATGGAAACATTCACAGCTTGTAGATTGGAAACATTGATAACATGTTTAAAATAAAATGGAAATATCCACAACTTGTTTGGAATAGAAACAATCACAACTTGTTTGAAAAGGAATTGAAACATTCACAACTTGTTTTGAATGGAAAAATTCACAACCTGTTCAAAATGAAAGGGAAACGTTTACAACTTGGTCATAATGAAATGAAAACATTAACAACTTGTTTAAGGTGAAACGGAAACATTCACAACTTGTTCAGAATCTAAACATTTATAACTTGTTTAGATTGAAGTAGAAAAATTCATAACTTGTTTGGGAAGGAAACATTCATAAATTTTATGGAATTAAATGGAAACACTCACAACTTTTTTAGAATAAAATGGAAATAATTAGAACTTGTTTGAAAATGAAACATTCACAACATGTTTCGAATAAAATAGAAACATTCATAACTTGTTTGGAATGGAAACCTTCACAACTTGCTTAGAAAGAAATGGAAACATTCACAACTTGTTAGGAACGGAATAGAAACACTCACAACATGTTTGAAATGGAAAATTTCACAACTTGTTTGGAATCGAATGGAAACATTCATAATTTGTTTGTAATGGAAACATTCACAAATTGTATATAGTGAAATGGAAACATTAACAACTTGTTTGGAATGGAAACATTCATAACATGTTTGGAATGTAAACATTTAGAAGTTGTTTAGAATGAAATAGAAACATTCATAACTTGTTTGGAATGGAAACATTCACAATTTATTTGGAATGGAATGGAAACATTCAAAACTTGTTTAGAATAAGATGGAAACATTCACTCTATTTGGAATGAAATAGGGGCATTCACAACTTGTTTGGAATGGAAACATTCAGAAATTGTTCAGAATGGAAACATCAGCAACTTGTTTAGAATGAAAAGGAAACATTCACAAATTTTTTGAAATGGAAAATATCATAACATATTTTGAATCGAAATATTCACAACTTGTTTTGAAAGGAAACATGTCCAACTTGTTTAGAATGAAATGGAAACTTTCACGACATTTTCAACTTGTTTGGAATGGGAACATTCACAACTTGTTGAGAATGAAATAAAAACATTCGCAACTACTTCTAAATGAAAAATTTGATAACCTATTTAGAATAAAATTTAAATATTGAAAACCTATCCAGATTGTAAACATTCACAACTTGTTTAGAATGATATGGAAACATTCACAAACTTGTCAAGAATGAAATGAAAACATTTACAACTTGTTTCCAATGAAATGGAAACCTTCATAACTTTTTTACAATGAATGGAAACATTCACAACTAGTTTGAAATTGGAACATTCACAACTTGTTTAGAAGGAAATGGAAACAATAAAAACTTGTTTGTAATGGAAACACTCACAACTTGTTGGAATGTAAGCAATCACAACTTGTCTAGAATGAAAAAGAAACATTCACATCCTGTTTCTAATTGAAACATTCACAAGCTATTTCAAATTGAAACATTCATAACCTGTTTAGGATGAAATGGAAACATTCATGTCATGTCTGGAATTAAAACATTTAGAACATCTTTAGAATGAAAAAGAAACAATCAAAACTTGTTTGAAATGAAATGGAAACAATCACAAATTGTTTAGAATGGAAACATTCATAACTTGTTTAGAATGAAATAGAAACATTCACAACTTGTTTGGAACGAAATAGAAGCTTTCACAACTTGTTTGTTCTAAAATGGAAACATTCGTAACTTATTTGAAATGAAATGGAAACACATACATAACCTTTTTAGAGTGAAATGGAAACATTCACAACTTGCTTGAAATGAAATGGAAACTTTCACACCTTGCATAGAGTGAAATGGAAACATTGAAATCATGTTTAGAATGGAATGGAAACTTTCATAACTTAGTTGGAATGGAAACATACACAACTTTTTTGAAACAGAAATAGTCAGAAATTCTTTAAACTAAAATGGAAACATTCACAACTTCTCTAGAATGTAAACATTCACAAATTTTTTAGAATGAAATCAAAACATTCACAACTTGTTTAGAAATGGAAACTTTCACAACTTGCTCAAAATGAAATGGAAAAATTCACATGTTGTTTAAAATGGAAACATTCATAACTGGCTTAGAATGAAATGAAAAATTCTTAACTTGCTCGAAATAGAAACATTAACAACTTGTTGTGAATGGAAGCATTCACAACTTATTTCGAATGGAAACAATCACTATTTGTTTACAATGGAGACATTCACAACTTGTTTGTAATGAAAACACTAACAACTTATATAGATTGCAAACATTTACTACTTGTTTAGAATGAAATGGAAATATTCATAACTTGTTTAGAAAGGAAACATTTCCAACTTGTTTGGAATGGAAACATTCACAACTTGTTTAGAGTCAAAACATTCATAACTTGTTTAGCATGAAATGGAAACATTCACAACTTCAATAGAATGAAATGGAAACATTCACAACTTGTTTAGAATGGAAACATTCATAACTTGTTTAAAATGAAAAAGAAACATTCACATCCTATTTGGAATGGAAACACTCCCAACATGTTTGGAACAAAATGTAAGAATTAACAACTTGTTTGTGATGGAAACATTTAGAACTTGTTTCGAAAGGAAACGTTGACAACTTGTTTAGAATGAACTGGAAACATCTATGACTTGTTTAGAATGAAATGGATATTGTTTGGAATCAAAATACTCATAACTTGTTGGGAATGAAGTAAAAACATTCACAACTGGTTTGGAATCAGAACATTCATAACTTGTTTGGAATGAAAACATTCACAACTTGTTTAGAATGAAAGGGAAACATTCACAAATTGTTTTTATTTAAATAGAAGCACACACAACTTGTTTAGGATGGAAACATTCAAAACTTCTTTGGAAAGTAGACATTCACAACTTGTTTAGGATGGAAACATTCCCAACTTGTTTAAAATCAAATGTAAACATTCATAACTTATTAGGATTGGAAACATTTATGACTTGTTTAGATTGAAATGTAAACATTGACAACTTGTTCAAAATAGAAACATTCACAACTTGTTTGGAATGGAAACATTCACAAGTTATTTGGAATAGAAATATTCATAACTTGTTTAGAGTGGAATGGAAATATTCACAGCTTGTTTTGATTACAAACACTCACAACTTGTTTGGAATGTAAACATTAACAACTTGCTTGGAATGTAAACATTCACAATTTGTTTCGAATGAAAGCATTCTTAACTTGTCTAAAATTAAATGGAAACATTGTTAACTTATTTAGAATGGAATAGAAACATTCACAACTTGTTTGGAATGGAAGCATCATAACATGTTTAGAATAAAATGGAAACTTTCACAAATTGATTAGAATGAAATATAATCGCTCACTTTTTGTTTGCAATGGAAACATTCACAACCTATTTAAAATGAAATGAGAATATTCAGAACTTTTTTGGAGTGAAAACATTGATAACATGATTAGAATGAAATGGAAACACTCACAATGTGTTTGGAATGGAAACATTCACAACTTGTTTGGATTAGAAACATTCACAACTTATTTGGAATGAAATGGACACATTCACAACATGTTTAAAGTAGAAACATTCATATTTTATTTAAAATGAAATGAAAACATTGACAACATGTTTGGAATGGAAACATTCACAACTTGTTTAGCACAAAATGGAAACAATTAAAACTTGTTTGTAGTAGAAACATTCATAACTTGTTTAGAATGAAATGGAAACATTCACAACTTGTTTAGAATGAAACGGAAACATTTACAACTTGTTCAAAATGGAATGGAAACATTCACAACTAGTTTAGAATGAAATGAAAACATTCACAACATGTTTAGTATGAAATGGAATCATTAATAACTTGTTTACAATGAAATGGAAAAATTCACAACTTGTTTGGAATGGAAATATTCACAACTTTTTTAGAATGAAGTGGAAACATTCACAACTTTTTTTGAATTGAAACATTCATAACTTGTTTAGAATGAATTGGAAACATTTGCAACTTGTTTGGAATGGAAACATTCACAAGTTGTTTAGAATCAAATGGAAGCATTCACAGCTTATTTGCAATGAAATGGACACACTCACAACTTGTTTAGTATGAAATGGAAATATTCATAACTTGTATAGAATGAAATGGAAACATTCACATCCTGTTTAGATTGAAACGGAAATATTCACAACTTGTTTTGAATGGAAACATTCACAAGGTGTCTGGAATAAAATGGAAATATTTATAACTTGGTTGGCCTAGAAACATTCACAATTTCTTTAGAGCAAAAAGGAAAGTTTCACAACATGTTGAGAATGAAATAGAAACATTAACAACTGATTTGGAAAGGAAAGATTCACAACTTGCCTAGAATGGAACCGTTCACAACATGTTTGGAATCAAAAAATTCACAACTTGTTTTCAATGCAAGCATTCGCAACTTGTTTAGAATGAAGTAGAAACATTCAAAACTTGTACAAAAAGGAAGCACTCATAACTTCTTTGGAATCAAAATAGTGTCAACTTGTTTGGAATACAAACATTCTCTACTTGTTTAGAATGATGTAGAAAAATCCACAACTTCTTCAGGATGAAAACATTCACAGCATGCATAGAATGAAATGGAAACATTCACAACTTGATAGCAATGAAATGAAAACATTCACAATGTATTCGTGATGGAAACATTGACAACCTGGTTGGAATGGAATGGAAAGATTCATAACTTGTTTGAAATAAAATGGAAACATTCACAACTTGTTTGCAAAGAAGCAGAAAGAGTTACAACTTGTTTATAATGAAATGGAAACATTTGCAACTTGTTTGGATTGGAAAGATTCAGAACTTCTTTAGAATAAAATGGAAACATTCACTAGTTGTCTGGAATGGAATGGAAACTTTCAGAATTTGTTTGGAATGACATGGAAACATTCACAAGCTGTTTGGAATGTAAAGATTAAAAACTTGTTTAGAATGAAATGGAAGAATTCACAACTTACTTGGTTTGGAAACATTTACAACTTGTTTAAAATGAAATAGAAACATTCACAACTTGTTTAGAATGAAATGGAAACATCCAGAACTTGTTTGGAATGGAAATATTCATAACTTGTTTAGAATGAAATGGAAACATTCACAACTTGTTTAGAAAGAAATGGAAACGTTCATAATTTGTTTCAAATTAAAACATTCACAACTTATCTAGGATAAAATGTAAACTTTCACAACATGTTTAGAATGAAAAGGAAACATTCACAACTTGTTTAGAATGAAATGAAAACATTCATAACTTGTTTAGATTTGGAAATGTTCATAACTTGTTTGGAATCAAAATATTCAGAACGTGTTTAGAACGAAGTGGGAACATTCACAGCTAGTTAGGAATAAAAACTTTCATAGCTTCTTTTAGAATGAAATGGAACCATTCACATCTTGTTTGAAATGAAAACTTTCACAAGTTGTTCAAATCGTAATGGAAACAATCACAGCTTGTTTAGAGAAAAATGGAAACATTCAGAATGGAAACTTTCACAACTTGTTTAGAATGAAATGGAAATATTCACAACCTATTTGGAATGTTAACATTCACATCATATTTGGAATGAAATGGAAATCCTCACAATTTTTTTGGAATGGAAATGTTGACTACTTGGCTAGAATGAAATAGAAACATTCACAACTTCTTTGGAATGGAAACACTCACAACTTGCTTGGAAGGGAAACATTCACAACGTTTTTTGAATGAAATGGAAACATTCACAACTTGTGTAGAATGGAACACTAACAACTTGTTTATAATGAAATGAAAACATTCATAACTTATTCAAAATGAAATGGAAACATTCACAACTTGTTTTGAATGGAAACATTGACAACTTGTTTGGAATAAAATGGAAGCATTCACAACTTGTTTAGATTGAAGTGGAAACAATCATAACTTGTTTAGAAAGAAATGGAAACATTCAGAACTCGTCGGGAATGGAAATGTTCACATCTTACATAGAATGGATTGGAAACATTCACAACTTGTTTAGAATGAAAAGAAACACTCACAACTCGATTAGAATAAAGTGGAAACATTCACAACTCACTTGGAATGGAAACATTCAAAACTTGTTTAGAATGAAATGTAAACATTCACAACATGTTTAGAATGAAGACATTCAAAACTTGTTTGGAATGGTTGCATTCACAACTTGTTTAGAATGAAAAGGAAACGCTCACAACTTGTTTGGATTGTAAATATCCACATCTTGTTTGGAAAGAAATCGAAACATTAAAAACTTGTTTGGAATGGAAACACTCACAACTTGTTCAGAATGAAATAGAAATATCCACAATATGCTTGGATTGGAAACATTCATAACTTGTTTAGATTGTAAACATTCAAAGCTGCATTTGAATGAAATGGAAACATTCACAATTTGTTTAGAAGAAAATGGAAACAATCACAACATGTTGAAATGGAAACATTGATAACTTGTTTGGCATCAAAACACTCACAACTTGTTTGGAATGAAAACATTCATAAATTTGTTTGGAATATAAATAGTTACAACTTGTTTAGAATGAAATATAAACATTCACAACTTGTCTAGAATGAGTTGGAAACATTCATAACTTGTTGGGAATGGAAAAATTCATAACCTATTTAGAATGGAATAGAAACATTCAAAACCTATTTAGAATGAAATGGAAACTTTCACAACCTATTTATAATGGAAACATTCACAATTTTTTTAGATTGGAAGCATTCACAACTTGTTTAGATTAAAATCAAAACATTCACAACTTTTTTAGAAGGAAACATTCACAAATTGTTTAGAAGGAAATTGAAACATTCACATAATGTTTAAAATAAAATCGAAACATTCACAAGTTGTTTAAGATAGAAACATTGACAACTTGTTCGGAATTGAAACAATCCTAACTTGTTTAGAATGTAAACATTCACAACATGTTTGGAATAAAATAGAAAAATTCACAACTTGTTTGGAATGGAAACATTCATAACTTGTTTAGAATAAAATGGAAGCATTTACAACTTATTTAGAATGCAATGGAAACATTCATAGCTTGCTTGGATTGTAAACATTCATAACTTCTTTAAAATGAAATCGAAACATTCACAACATGTTTGGAATGGAAACATTTAGAACTTGTTTAGAATGACATGGAAAGATTCATAACCTGTTTAGAACAAAATGGAAACATCCATGACGTGTTTGGAATAGAATTCACAATTTATTTAAAATGAAATGGAAGCAATCACATCTTGTTTAGAATGGAAATATTCACAACCTGTATAGAATAAAATGGAAATAGTTGCAACTTATTTGAAGTTGAAACAATCTCAACTTCTTTAAAATGAAATGTAAACAATCATAACTTGTTTGGAATGTAATGTTCACAACTTGTTTGGAATGGAAACATTCATAGCTTGTTTGGAATGTAAATACTCATAACTTGTTTAGCATGAAATGGGAACATTGAAAACTTGTTTTGAATGGAAACATTCACAACTTGTTTAGAATGAATTGGAAGCTTTCACGACCTATTTTGAGTGAATTGAAAACACTCATAAATTGTTTAGCATGAAATGGTTGTTAGTGTTGTGCCCAAAAGTCCCTGGTCTAGTATTATCATGGAGCGGGTTGCAACAATACATAAAGACTAGCATATGTAGAGACTAGTATAAGATATGTAGCCTACATATGGGTGCAAGTTGGAGAACTTTTGCACAGGGCTGACCCACCATGAGAATGCTACATGGATCATTATATGAGTGTCATAAGTGATTCTTATAGTGATTATGTATATGTAGTCTTTTGACCTAAGGTCAAAAAGGTTCACAACATCTGAGTCACATACTTTGTTATTTCCATTTTTTTCTTGTAACTGAGTGAACTTGAAGGAGGTCATTGGGTATTTCACATATCATGCGGAGGGTTTTGTATGATCAAGATGAGACTTGTCCCTCCTAAGTAATGGAAGTGATATCTTCAGGTTGGTAAAGTGAGACTAAGAAAATGCATGGCTAAGCTCAGATGAGTTGATATATGATATAATTGTCATCAGTTTAAGTTAGTCTACTCGGTAATCAAGAAACCATAGATTGGACTATACGACAATGAAACATTCAATGTCTCCTATTTGGACATGATATCTTGGACAAAGGGACAATGGCATATACATATAATGATCTTAAAGGTTCAGTCAAATCACTGACAATCTTGTCACCTGCATGGCAATGATGTATTGCAAGACACCGCTCATTGTTTATAATCATAAATGTGATTTATGTCATTGTCAACGTGATATAAGCATATTGGGTCACAAACGTAGAGCCAATTGGATTATTTGAGTACATGGGCTGAATTATTTGGTCTTAGTTTCATGATAATATTGGCCAAAAGGTTGAGCCGTTATTAGGCCAGAAAGTAAAACCTAATTGGATTAGGGCTTTAAAACCCATTTGGCATAGGAGTTGAGTCTCACTATAAATCCATTATATAGTGAGAAATTTACAGCTTTTTCCCTAGCCACCTTAAGGACAAAATCAGATGAGTTCTGAGAGTTCCAGCCGCACGCTTCTCTTACCATTCCTTAGAAGACACAAGCTAGCACTACAAGCGCAAGAGGAATGCATCTTTCGGGATGTGGTGGGGCGTGGTGATATCGAGAGGCTCGTGTGGATACCATAGAGAGTTTGAACATATCAACTATTTAAGTTTTGTGATTCGACTCAACAATTGGGTGAAAGATCTCAACCAAACTAGGTATAAAATTTTGAGCACTTGATTTACCCCATTTCACTTGGATCTTGGGGGGTTTCAATTATATTCCGATGTGCTTGCTTGGCTCTTGAAACCCTACAATGGTATCAAAGCTATTGGTGAAACTCTAAATTGGGATTGAGTGTTGATGGCGTGGAGCCTCATCGTTTATAGTCATGGTGACTGGTGGAGAGACTTCTGGGAGGAAGAACGCCTGGAGGATGGATCGCCCAAGGGAGTGTGCCTGGAAGCTCAGAAACAAAGGGTTAGGAGGCCCCCGGAGTGTTTTTCCGGGGGGGGATCCTCCGACGCCCAAGTCAGTGGTTGGCTGAGAAAAAGGCAAAGGTAATAGCACACAGGGCTGAAGAGTCTTGCCTGGTAATTTTCTCAGAGTGTGGGAGCAGTGTTTTGCCAACCAACCTCCTNTTCGCCCCATAATCTCCTGCCGTCTGCCGAACTACCAGCTGGGAATCGCTGTGAGCTTTTAAGTTTCTCACGCCAATCCTTCTGGCCAAGCGTAATCCCGCTATGAGGGCTTCATACTCATCCAAATTGTTTGTGACGCTGAAGCTGAACTTGATAGCCTTCATTACCTCCAGGGCTTCAGGTCCTCTGATAACTATTCCAGCTCCCTGGTGTTCGGAGCCCGAGGCTCTGTCAACATGCAAGGTCCATTCTCCAGGCCTTCGGGTCCTCTGATAACTATTCCAGCTCCCTGGTGTTCGGAGCCCGAGGCTCCGTCAACATGCAAGGTCCATTCTGGCTCACCCTCGTTCGGATCTTGGTGGCTGTCCTCAGTGGTGGGTATTTCGGCGATAAAATCTGCCAGTGCTTGGGCCTTTATGGCCTTCCGAGGCTCATATATGATTTCGTGCTCGCCAAGCTCTATGCACCNGTACGGACAGAGCCTCTTCGGGAAACAAGCCCTCAGTTCGGGGGTTCCCAGTTTCAGGGAGTTCCGCCTTCAGGGATATCATGTTCGGCTCGCTATGTCTGGTGCCGCTTTTCCGAAGGCGATCTGTTCACAACCTTGGGGGGGCAAGTAGTGTCCTCGGGTTTTCCTGGCGTGCCGGGCTCGGAGCTCTTCGGCTATCTCCCGAGGTGCATGATCACACCTTTTCTCGGGTAGCGCCAGCTTCTTCTGGCCATTCTTGTGGCAGGGAGTTCGGCCAGATAGAGGCGATAGCGTTTGGCTATCAAGTGTCGAATTGCATGATATGTTGTGTGTTCGGTTGCTTTCAATCATGATTGATTAGATTGATTATGATGCAAGAAACTTGAACTCGTAATGTGTATATGAGATATATGAAGAAATGACACAAATTGCTTAATGATATTAATCCAAATTGAGTGGTATGAGATACCTACCTAAATTAGGATTGCTGCAATAGTTGTGAAACCCTAGCAGGGACATATTGGGCCTGTTCAGTCACCTTGAGTAGAGTACTTTTTGTGGCTTGGATGGAGGTGGTCTTGGGCGCTTAGTTGTTCGAAATAATAGATCTTGGGCAACATAATTGTATGAAAATTTTTTGTGCCGAGGGGCGCAGCCCCCCTAGTAACATCCACAAGGGAGGTTCCCCTTGACCCGTCTATTGACAAGTCAACGGGACCATCGCACATTGACCGGCCAGCAGGACCGCCGTATGTGAAGTACCATATTAATAAAATTGGTTAATAAACATGCAGTAATTGGCATGCATTTTTGTTAAATGAGATTTGACATGATATGCTGACTGGTGGTTGAAAGATGGTGCATGGTTATAGCCCTTGTTGGTTGTACGTGTAAATACGCCCTATGAGTCATTCCTTTTCTTGTTGTTCTTATTGTACATTCTCTTTTCACCTTACTCCCCTCAAATGTAACTTGAGGTTTCTATTATTGATCTAATTGTACGTTTTGTGATCATTCGAGTTGGTGTGTCCAAGGAAGTGACTACAAAGAGACAACCAAGGAGGAAGGAGAAGGAGCTTGTGGAGACCTTTTCTTTTCTTAAGGTTTTATGATATTCTCATTGGCTTGAGAATATCGAATAGTTTGGGCTATAACCATGCCACGTTTAGTTTGGTTTTAGCATAAGATGCATGTTTTATGTTTGTATGTGATTCATGTAAAAGACAACCGGAGATAATAATTGGTGAGATCAAAAGGAAAAATCTCTCAAACAAAATATTAAGTCATTAAATGTGATGCCTTCCAAATGTTGGCACTCATCAAGACTTTGATCAACATTGGGTGGGTTTGCCAAAGCAAAACACCTATGTTCATCTTTGTAAAACGCAATGGGATAAAATTGATATCCAAATTGCTAACTTTATGTCCAACTTAACTAAGTCATCCTAATAGGATTGGGGGCTTAGAGGCATAAGGTTGGGCTTAAGTTCAAGAGATGAGCTTGGACAGGTGTTGTTCACACAACTACCCAAGGATTGCATAAGCAAGGAGTTGCCTACCCAAATAACTATAACTTGAGAGAAAAACCAAAGCTGACTCAGGTTGTGGTGAAATATGGATCTTGGCCCACTAGAATACCTTAGCGCAGAGGCGTTCCAAAATAATATCGAGGGTTATTATTTTGAGTAAAATAGTAGGAGTATCATTTTATAAAGGTCCTTATTAAATGAATTAAAATGTATGAATCTTACACTACATATTTACTATTCTAGATTACCATGGCACAAAACACATCAACATTTTCATTGCGATTGATCCTTGAGAAGGGAAAACTGAATGGGACCAACTTTCTCAAATGGTACCGAAATTTGAGGATAGTCCTCAAGCAAGAAAGAAAGACTTATGTCCTAGAACAGCCCATTCTGAATAAGCCTGCTGCCAATGCTTCAAGAGCTGAAAGGGATGCTCGCAAGAAGCATTCTAATGATGCTTTGGATGGTGCTTGCCTTATGCTGCTAACCATGGAATCTGAGCTTTAGAAGCAACATGAGAACATGGTGGCATTTGATATGATTGAACATCTCATAATGCTCATCCAAGAGCAAGCTACGCATGAGTGGTTTGTTTCAGTGAAAAATGTCTGACAGAAGTCCCGTGGGTCCTCATGTGCTCAAGATGATAGGGTACATTAAGAATCATGAGAATTTGGAACTCACTCTTCAAAAAAAGTTGGCTATTGATATAGTCCTGTAATCATTGCCAGAAAGCTACAGCCAATTCATCATGAACTATAACATGAATGACCTTGACAAGTCCTTCCCTAAATTGCTTAACATGTTAAGAATTGCTAAGCAAAACCTTAAGAAGGGTAAGCCCATTATGATGGTAGAAAAGGGCAAAGGAAAGGGAAAATCCAACAAGAAGAAGGATAAAGCTAAAGAAAAGTCCAATGCTACTTCTTCTTCAGCTGCACTAAAACCAAATGGTGGTGTAGCTAAGGAAGGGGAGTGCTTCCATTGTAAGCAACCTGGACACTAAAAGTGCAACTGCAGGCTCTATCTTAAAGAACTTGCTAAGGAGAAAGGAAGTAAGACTTCCACTTTAGGTATTTTGTTACAGAGGCTAACTTTTCCACTTCCTCATCTTAGGTATTGAATACTGGATGTAGATCTCACATTTCTGCAAATGTGTAGGATCTAAGTAGGAGTATAAGATTGGGCCAAGGTGAAGTGGACCTATGTGTTGGAAATGGAGCAAGGCTTGCTGCCTTAGCATTAGGGACTTGTGTTCTCACATTGGCTAGTGGATTAGTTTTAGAATTAGACAACTACTACTTTGTGCCTACTATTAATAGAAATTTGAATTTTGTTTCTTATTTGGACAACAAAAGTTTTTTCATTTATAATGAAGGAAAAATGTTGTTCTATTTATTTAAATGAAATCTTTTATGGTAGTACTCGACTTAGCAATGGCTTGTATGTTATAGAACTTGAAAATCCAATCTATAATGTGAATACCATGAAGGTCAGATTGAATGATTCAAACCTGACCTATCTCTAGCACTGTCATCTGGGCCATATAAATGAAGCTCCATAAGGATCGACTCTTGGACTCATTTGATTTTGAATCATATCAGACATATGAGTCATGTTTATTGGGCAAGATGACCAAAACCCTTTTCACTGGGCAATTGGATCTATCATGTATGCCATAATCTGTACTCATCCCGATGTCTTGTACGCATTACAAGCATGTACCAAAAAAGCCTCGGTGATAGTCACTGGACAGCTGTTAAGAACATCCTTAAGTACGTACAAAAGTCTACGGATGCATTCTTGGTCTTTGGAGGTGAAGATGAGCTCATTGTTAGTGGTTACACATATGCTAGCTTCCAATCTTATAAGGATGGTTTCAGATCGCAATCCGATGATGTGTTACGTAATGGTGGTGGTGCTGTGAGATGGAAAAGTTCAAAGCAAGAAATGTTAGTGTCGTGCCCAAAAGCCAACCATGAGATGATTGTAGTTTTGCACATTGAGTCATGATATTTTATTAAGGCATTAATCCAGCAATTATGTTTGTTGTTGTGTTTCTGCGTAACGTAATAAACATAATTGTAACCCTAGAATAATGATATTCTTAAACGTCTCTGGTCTAGTATTATTGTGGAGCGGGTTGCAATAATACATAACGACTAGCATATGTGGAGACTAATATGAGATATGTAGTCTACATATGGGTACAAGTTGGAGAACTTGTGTACTGGACCGACCCACCATGAGAACACTACATGGATC
>KK899833.1:0-31336 GCA_000696445.1 Aquilaria agallochum | reverse complement strand
GGCCTGACTCTGAGAAGTGGCTAGTGGCCATGAAATCTGAGATGGAATCCATGCATGAAAACCAAGTATGGACTTTGGTTGACCCACCTGAAGGGCTGAAACCCATAGGGTGCAAATGGGTTTTCAAGAAGAAAACTGACATGGATGGTAATGTGATTACCTTTAAGGGACGATTGGTTGCAAAAGGTTTCAAGCAAATTCATGGTATTGACTATGATCAAACTATTTCACCAGTTGCTGTGCTTAAATCCATCCGAATTTTGTTCGCTATTGCTACACACTATGATTGTGAGATATGGTAAATGGATGTCAAAACTGCATTCCTAAATGGAAAGCTACTTGAGGATCTATACATGACACAACCTGAGGGTTTTGTCACTCCTGAGAATGCCAATAAAGTGTGCAAGTTGCAAAGGTCCATTTATGGACTGAAGCAAGCTTCTCAAAGTTGGAATCTTCATTTTGATGAAGCAATCAAAGAGTTTGGTTTTATCAAAAATGAAGATGAACCTTGTGTCTACAAGAAGGTTAGTGGGAGCGCTATTGTCTTTTTGGTGTTGTACGTAGATGACATACTACTCGTTAGGAATGACATTCCTGAGCTACAATCTGTGAAAACTTGGCTGGGGAAATGTTTCTCTATGAAGGACTTGGGTGAAGCAGCCTATGTGTTAGGCATCAAGATCTATAGAGATACATCTAGAAAGCTTCTTGGCCTAAGTCAAAGTACATACATTGACAAGGTGCTAAAGAGGTTGAGCATGCAAGATTCCAGGAAAGGATTCTTGCCCATGTCACATGGTATAACTCTTTCTAGATCTCAGTGTCCGAGTACACCTGAGGAGAGAGAGCGGATGAGTAAGATTCCATATACCTTAGCAATTGGATCTATCATGTACGCCATGATATGTACTCATCCCAATGTCTCATATGCCTTGAGCATGATGAGTAGGTAGCAATCGAACCCCGGTGAGAGTCACTGGACAGATATTAAGAACATCCTTAAGTACTTACGAAGGACTAAGGATGCATTCTTGGTCTTTGGAGGTGAAGATCAGCTCGTTGTAAGGGGTTACACCGATGCAAGCTTCCAATCCGATAAGGATGATTTTAGATCACAATCTGGTTATGTGTTTTGTATTGGTGGTGGTGCTATAAGTTGGAATAGTTCAAAGCAAGAGACAGTAGCTGACTCTACAACAGAATCTGAGTACATTGCCGCCTCTGATGCTGCGAAGGAGGCAGTTTGGATCAAGAAGTTCATCACTGAACTTGGAGTGGTTCCAAGCATTGTTGACCCGATAGAGCTCTATTGTGACAACAATGGAGCAATCGCACAGGCTAAGGAACCTCGATCTCACCAGCGATCCAAACACATACTCCGACGCTATCATCTCATCAGGGAGATCATCGAGAGGGGTGATGTAAGGATATGCAGGACTTCGACAGACAGCAACATTGCTGATCCACTGACAAAGCCCCTTACGCAGCAGAAGCATGATAGCCATTCTAGGTCCATCGGTATTAGATACATGGATGATTGGCTTTTAGTGCAAGTGGGAGATTGTTAGTATTGTGCCCAAAAAGCCAATCATGAGATGATTGTATTTTTGCACATTGAGTCATGATATTTTATTGAGGCATTAATCCAGCAATTATGTTTGTTGTTTTGTTTCTGCGTAACGTAATAAGCATAATTGTAACCCTAGAATAATGATATTCTTAAACGTCCCTAGTCTAGTATTATTGTGGAGCGGGTTGCAATAATACATAATGACTAGCATATGTGGAGACTAATATGAGATATCTAGTCTACATATGGGTACAAGTTGGAGAACTTGTGTACTGGACCGACCCACCATGAGAACACTACATGGATCATTATATGAGTGTCATAAGTGATTCTCATAGTGATCATGGTATATGTAGTCCTTCGACCTAAGATCATCAAGGTTCCCTATATGTGAGTCACATACTTTGATACTTTCCTTTGTTGCTCGTAACTGAGTGAACTTGAAGGAGGTCATTGGGTATGTCACATATCATGCGGAGGGATTTGTATGATCAAGATGGGATTTGTCCCTCCTATGTAACGGGAGTGATATCTTCGGCCCCTTGATAGAGTAAGACTNTAATGATATTCTTAAACGTCCCTAGTCTAGTATTATTGTGGAGCGGGTTGCAATAATACATAATGACTAGCATATGTGGAGACTAATATGAGATATCTAGTCTACATATGGGTACAAGTTGGAGAACTTGTGTACTGGACCGACCCACCATGAGAACACTTCATGGATCGTTATATGAGTGTCATAAGTGATTCTCATAGTGATCATGGTATATGTAGTCCTTCGACCTAAGATCATCAAGGTTCCCTATATGTGAGTCACATACTTTGATACTTTCCTTTGTTGCTCGAAACTGAGTGAACTTGAAGGAGGTGATTGGGTATGTCACATACCATGCAGAGGGATTTGTATGATCAAGATGGGATTTGTCCCTCCTATGTAACGGGAGTGATATCTTCGGGCCCTTGATAGAGTAAGACTTAAAAAATGCATGGCTCTGCTCGGATGAGTTGATCTACGATACCAATGTTATTAGTTTAAGTTGGTGAACTCGGTAATCAAGAAACCAAAGATTGGGCTACACGAGAATGACACATTCCATGTCTCGTGCTTAGTCTTGATATCTTGGACAAGGGGACAATAGCATATATTGATGATGATCATAAAGGTTTAGTCAAATCACTGACAATCTTATCACTTGGGTAACAATGATGTGTTGCTAGACACCACTCATTGCTTATGATCATAAATGTGATTTATCATCATTGCCAACATGATAAGAGCCTATTGGGTCGCACACATAGAGCTATTTGGATCTTTAGAGTACATGGGCTAATTATTTGGGTTGTGGTTTCACAATAATTTCATCTTAAAAATGGGCCCAAGAGTTGAGCCATTATTAAGCCCAAAATTAAAGTCTAATTGGAATAGGGCTTTGAAACCCATTAGGCCTGGAAGTTGAGTCTCACTATAAATACAACTTTTAGTGAGAAATTCATGGGTCTCCTTGCCCTAGCTTCCCAAAAGGACAGCTGCACTCTTCTCTTGCAATTCCTTGGAGGACGCAAGCTAGCACTGCGAGCGCAAGAGAAACACATCTGCCGGGACGTGGTGAAAGCGTGGTGATCCCAAGAGGCTCGTGTGGATACCAGAGAGAGCTTGAACATGTCAACTGTTCAGGTTTTGTGATTTAACTCTACAGTTGAGTAAGAGATGTCAACCAAAAATTAGGTATGAAAATTTTCAACCACCCAGTTTACTCCGTTTCACTTGGATCCTAGAGGGTTTCAGTTAAATTCCGTTGCGCTATTTGGCTCCCGAAACCCAACAGTAAGAGCCTACTGGGTCGGACACATAAAGCTATTTGGATCATTAGGGTGCATGGGCTAATTATTTGGGTTATGGTTTCACAATAATTTGGAGTTAATAGTGGGCCCAAAAGTTGAGCCATTATTAATCCCGAAATTGAAGCCTAATTGGATTAGGGCTTTGAAACCCATTAGGCCTGGAAGTTGAGTCTCACTATAAAGACAACTTTTAGTGAGAAATTCGTTACTTCTTGCCCTAGCCTCCCAAAAGGACAACCGTACTTTTTTTTTTGCAATTCCTTGGAGGACGCAAGAAGAGAAATGCATCTGCCGGGACATGGTGGAAGTGTGGTGATCCCGAGAGGCTCGTGTGGATACCATAGAAAGCTTGAACATGTCAACTGTTCAGGTTTTGTGATTCGACTCTACAGTTGGGTCAGAGATCTTAACTGAAAATTAGGTATGAAAATTTTTGAACACCCGGTTTACCCCGTTTCACTTGGATCCTGGAAGGTTTCAGTTAAATTCTGCTGCGCTTGTGTGGCTCCCGAAACCCGACAATTACAACATTCCCCTCCTTAAGAAATTGGGTCCTCCAAATTTCCTAGGAGCTTAGGGAACGTATCTGGATAATTCTTAAGCATTTCAGCTTCAACCTCCCATGTGGGCTCCTCCTCATAATGGTTAGTCCATTGGACTTTCACCATAGATATCCACTTATTTTTTAGCTTCCTAGTGTCCCTTGCCAATACCCGAATTCGTTCTTCTTCGTAGGTGAGATTTTGGGTAATGGGAACACTAGCGACATATACAACTTGTTTAGGACCAGAGACATACTTCTTCAACAAACTTACATGGAAGGTGTCATGTACATGTCCCAGCTCAGGGGGTAGCTCTAACTTGTAGGCTACGTTTCCTACTCTTGCGAGTATTAAGTATGGTCCTATATACCTCGGGGCTAGTTTTCCCCGCTTGCTAAACCTCATTACTCCTTTCATAGGAGATACTTTTAACCATACCCAGTCTCCTACCTGGAACTCTAGGTCCCTTCTTTCCTTAAGGTTGGCATATGATTCTTGCCTATTGTTCGTAACCTTAATCCTTTCTTGGATTAGCTTAATTTTCCCAGTAGTTTCTTTTATGAGTTCTAGGCCTATTTCCAACTTATCTCCTGGCTCATGCCGGCAATATGGAGTTACGCACCTTTTTCCATAGAGTGCCTCATAAGGTGCAATGCCAATCACTGAGTGATGGCGATTATTGTATGAAAAATCCACTAAAGGAAAATGCTTATCCCATTCTCCTTGGAAGTTAATAATACAACACCTCAACATATCTTCCAAGGTTTGGATGGTCCTCTCAGTCCGTCCGTCCGTTTGAGGATGGTATGTAGAGCTAAACTTTAACTTGGTACTAAAGGCATGGTGCAGGGACTTCCAGAATCTGGAAACAAATCTTGGGTCTCGATCGGAGACAATATCATCTGGTACACCATGTAACCTTACTATCTCCTTAACATATAGTTGGGCTAACTTCTCCAGGGAGTCTGTAAGGTTTATCGGCAAGAAGTGGGCTGCCTTGGTCATTCTATCCACTATGACCCATATTGCATTACACTTTCTTCGGGTCTATGGCAAACCCACTACAAAGTCCATGGATATGGATCCCCATTTTCTTTCTGGTATAGGCAAGCTCTGTAATTTACCACGAGGTCTCTGGTGCTCCACTTTGACATGTTGACAAGTCATACACTTAGCCATAAAAGCACCAATCTCTTGCTTCATATATGGCCACCAGAAATGGGATCTCAAATCCTTGTACATTTTTTGAGCTCTAGGATGAATACTCATCAAGCTGAAGTGGGCTTCTTCTAGGATTTGTTGCCTGATTCCATCCTTATTTGGCACATAAATCCTATTTTGGAAGTATAATATTCCAACCTTAAAGGAAAATTCTTGATACAATTTCCTTTTTTTTTGCCCAGAGATCCAAGGAATCTCCACATCTCGAAGTTGAACTTCCTGAATTAGGTCTTTCTACTCAGATCTAATAGTTAGGAAACTTTACTTGGTCCATTTCCCACTATTCCCGTTCTTGGGCTAACTCAGCTACACTGAGTGCCTCTACCTCAGTAGGCTCTCCAGTGGCTTTGAGGAGTCCCGTGTACTTCCTACTGAGAGCATCAGCTATGACATTGGCTTTCCTGGCTGTATACTCGAAGACACACTAAAAATCTTTTAGGTACTCGAGCCATCTTCTCTGCCTCATGTTTAGGTCTTTCTATGTGAAAAGGTACCTTAGACTCCTGTGGTCTGTGAAGACTTGAAATTTGCCTCCAAGTAGGTAGTGCCTCCACTGCTTAAGAGCAAAGATCATTGCTGCTAACTCCATATCATGAACTGGGTAATTCTTCTCATGAGGCCTTAGTTGCCTTGACCCATCGGCTATTGCTTGCTTCCCTTGCATTAAGACACAGCCCAGCCCTACTCAAGAAGCATCAGTGTAAACTATATACTCCTTAGCAGGGTCTGGTAAAACCAGTATTGGGGCTGTAGTCAATCTTTCCTTAAGTTCTTGGAAACTAGCCTCACATTGCTTACCCCACTCAAACTTTTGGTCCTTTTTTGTCAATTGATTGAGTAGAGCTACTAGCACAAAACATTTGGGCACAAATCTCCTGTAGTAGCCAGCAAGCCCTAGGAAGCTTCTTATGTCCCTCACAGTCTAAGGTTGTTTCCATTCCAAGATAGCTTTAATTTTCCCGGGATCAACAGCTAAACCATGCTCATTGATCACATGTCCAAGAAATCCAATTTCCTTAGCCCAGAATTGGCACTTACTTAGTTTGCCATATAACTCATGTTCCTTTAACAGGGTTAGCACCACTCTCAGCTGCTCCTTATGGGCCTCTTCATCCTTTGAGTACATCGATATGTCATCAATATATACCACAACAAGGTGGTCCAAATAAGCCTCTAACATTCTTCGCATAAAGTATGTTGTGTGGCTTGATATCAAAGTGCAGTATTTGCATTTCACAACCTCGGTGCAAGTATTCAATCCCCTGAGCAACTCCAACTGCTATCTCAAACACCTTCCGCCAGCTCAAAGAGAGGTCATTTCCTCTTGAAAATATGACTTTATCTAGAGATCCATTTGCCATGAAGTCGTATATAAGAGCCTGCTTGGATCCCTCTNATGTTGTGTGGCTTGATATCAAAGTGCAGTATTTGCATTTCACAACCTCGGTGCAAGTATTCAATCCCCTGAGCAACTCCAAGGGCAATCTCAAACACCTTCCGCCAGCTCAAAGAGAGGTCATTTCCTCTTGAAAATATGACTTTATCTAGAGATCCATTTGCCATGAAGTCGTATATAAGAGCCTGCTTGGATCCCTCTACGCAGAATCCAACAAGTCTCATCACATTCACATGGTGAATCCTCCCAATGGTGCCAACTTCACTGATGAAATCTTGGCCATTAGCTCTAGACTTTCCCCTGCAATAATTTCACTGCCACAAGGTGATCACTTCGAAGCTTTCCTTTGAAGACTGTCCCAAAACTGAGTCCTGCTGAAGGAGAATCAAATAAGCAATACACCACGTATGCCTGAAAAGTGTTCGTGCAACACGATATCTGGTCCTGAAAGCTGTCTTTGGGAGATCTTCTTCCTTGACTCTCAGCTGGAAGTATCCAGATCTAGGGTCTATCTAGGAAAAGACCTTAGCTCCCTTCAACTGGTCAAATAGATCCTCAATCCTTGGGAGTACGTATTTATTCTTCATGGTTAGTGCATTGAGTTCCTGTAATCAATGCACAATTTAAGGGTTCTATCTTTCTTCTTTACAAAAAGTACAGGTGCTCCCCAGGGAGATGTACTTGGCCTTATGAAACCCTTCTCAAGCAACTCATCCAGCTGCTTTCTTAGCTCCACCATTTTAGGAATAGCCATCCTGTAAAGAGCAATGGATGCTGGTGCAGCTCCTGGCACCAATCTGATTTCAAACTCAACCTCCCTTACCGGAAGGAGTCCTGGAAGATCTATGGGGAACACTTCAGGGAATTCTCTTATTATGGGTTTTTTATCCAGCTCTATTTCTACTTCAGTTCCATTTAACCCTATGTATTCACCTTTTATTAGCAAGGGTTTGTGTTCCAACACCTTTAAGAGATTTTTTTGGGACTAACCCAGATGATTTTTCTAGAGATTGGGGTTTGTGCCCAGGCAGATAAATTTTCCTGGCATGGTAGTCTATGACTACCCAGTTGGCACTAAGCCAGTTCATACCTAGTATGATGTCACATCCATGAGTATCCAAGACCATCAGGTTAGCTCTAAGCTCTAGTTCACCAAGCCTAAGCATGCAATTTTTCACCACATGGTATGTTATCATAACGTCATTCCCAGCAGCTTTAACCAGGTACATTTTATCCGTATTGCATACTTCAAGGTTCATATGTTTGACTAGCTTAGAGGATACTATAGATAAAGAAGAACCAGTATTAAATAAAACTGATACCTTATAACCATTAATAATAATGGTACATATCAGGGTTTTCCTAACCAGCCTGGCCTGGTCCATTTCTTCCTCATCATCCGCAGCTTTTTCGGCTTCTTGGTCCTTTCGTGTTTTCATCAAAGCCTCAATCTGGAATATTCTGTTAGTGTTGTGCCCAAAAGCCAATCATGAGATGATTGTATTTTTGCACATTGAGTCATGATATTTTATTAAGGCATTAATCCAGCAATTATGTTTGTTGTTTTGTTTCTGCGTAACTTAACAAACATAATTGTAACCCTAGAATAATGATATTCTTAAATGTCCCTGGTCTAGTATTATTGTGGAGTGGGTTGCAATAATATATAACGACTAGCATATGTGGAGACTAATATGAGATATGTAGTCTACATATGGGTACAAGTTGGAGAACTTGTGTACTGGACCGACCCACCATGAGAACACTNCAACTGAAAATTAGGTATGAAATTTTCGAACACCCGGTTTACCCCGTTTCACTTGGATCCTGGAGGGTTTCGGTTAAATTCCGCTGCGCTGTTTGGCTCCCGAAACCCATCATATTCTTTTAGTAGCCTCAGTTTGTCTCTTCTCGCCCAAGGGCATGCTAGGGCCCTAATCCCTTCTCGGTGTAGATGGAGGCATATTTGGCCTCCTTATGCGCAATTACCTCTATGCCCATTTGTTATTAAACCCTCCTGGGGTCCTCTGTTCTTCTCCCTTCGCAGGACAGTCTTTTACCTAGTGGTCTTGGGCACTGCACTTAAGGCATCTAGAGGTGAGCCTATAACATGGCTTCTGGCCATGGAACTTCCCACATGTTTCACATTGGGGTCCATAAGGGGATGTTTTCTTCTTTCTTTTATCCTTTCTTGGTTGATATGCCAAGCCTTCCCTGCCTCTTCTCTTAGAGGGCTTTTGCATCCTGCTAGTGCTTTCAGGGCCATTCATGGTTTGCCCCCCTAAATTCTTACTCCAGGGCCATAGCCTTTTCTACAATGTCGTGGTATTTTTGGGCTTCTATTGCTCTGACTATTTGCCTCAGCTTTGGCCTTAGTCCTCAAAGGAACCTCTTGGCCTTTAGATCTTCTCGGCCATCATACTATAGGCCTACCGCATGAGGTTACTAAACCTCTGTTCATACTCCAACACTAAGAGCTCCTTTTACTCATGCAGGTCAAACTCAACCTGCTTCTGATCCTTCAGTGCTTCACTGAAGTATTATCATTGAAACACTTGCTGGAATTCAGCCCATCTCATTGCCCTTCGTCTGTGAGTGGGCCTTCTAGCATTCTTGCTGGTGTAAGTCCTGTGGACTGCTCTACACCATAATTCAGCATTGCCCTCTAGCTTGAAAGTTGCCAATAAGACTTTTTTAGACAAGGAAACTTGCATCCTCTCAAAGATCTTCTCAACCTGGTTTACCCAGAATTCCGCCTCCTTTGGGTCATAACTCCCCCTAAACACCGGGGTTTTCAGGGCATGGAACCCTTCTAGTTGGCCTTCTCTTAGGCCTCCAGCATTGTTAGGATTGGGCCTCTCCCTTTGGGCCCTCACTGTTCCAGTGGTGACAGTGAGTTGGGTAGGCCTCTCAATGTCTTCTATGTCCAGCTCTTCAGCATCTGGACTTTCTTCCTATTCTTCTCTCAGTTCTTGTCTGATCTCAGACCTTATCCTTCTAGTTCTTGGATTTCTCCTTTCTTCATCATCATCATCACAATTCTCACTAGCCTGGTCATCTAGCACAGGTTCTTTCCCTAGCCTTCTTCTCATTGATGGTGCTCTTTGCTGCCCAGTAGGTTCTGGGACTTGTGCCTGACCCCTTGCTAGCATCTGCATGCTAGTGACTAATTGGGCCATACTTGCCTGCATGGCCTCCATCAAGGCTTCCATTCTTCCATAGGCATCAAGGCTAGGCCCAGCAAAATTTTACCTATTAGGCTCAGTAGCCCAAACTTATTTATCATGCATATGTTTTGCATGCTTATGTGTCTTGGTGATCACCAGTGCACATAGTCACTTAATTCCTTTAGATGCAACTTATTACTTATGCATCCATTAATTCACCTACACGCACTTAATTTCTTTAGAAGCCATTCTTTAGCACATGCATCCCATTTCATGCTTCTCGAAGTTTACTTGCATGTTCTTCTTTAAGTGCAATACATAGCCAAACATTACATGCTTCCAACATAAACATAGGCTTGTAGTTTTTTTTGTACTTAAACATGACATATGGCTGAATTTACCAAAGAACATATTCAACTTGTCCAAGTTCTTATTTATGCCCAAAACATGCATTTAGGTCCATTTTTCATCAAGCTTCAAGTTTCATGAAAACATACATCCCATAAATTGTGCATGGGCCTTAGTAAGTCCACCAAGCAATAAAAATCCCAAAAAAAAGTCCAAAGTCCAAATACGAGCCCATAATCCAAGTTTGGACAAAATTATTAAGTCCATAGATTTGGTCACTAAAGTTAGACCAACAAAAATACATGCTCATCAAGCAAGCCATAAATCCACAATGCCATGGAACACAAGTTTCCACCTTAATAGACCTTGTTCCCAGTAGCTCTAAGATACCTTGTCCTCCACATAAAGTCCACACTTATTAGCTCAATTACAAGCAGCTTAAAAAACTTAGAATACTTGAATATTTTGAGCAATACCATACACATGCCCAACCCTTAACACAACAGAAAGAGTATTCCAATACTCTTAGCTTGATCTTTCAAGCAATGCTTTTCCTACAAAAGTATAGTAGGGTGGGTGAGTTATAAAACTCAATAAGGATTTCGGTGGCTTCCAAGGCCTAACATATGCCAAGAACGTAATGGCAATATTTATCACATACTCATGCAAAGAAGACACTAAGACAAGGAAAACACAAGATACATGCATATACAATTATAATCATAATTGGGGGTTAGCATGCACAACCAATCAAAGAAGCACACAAACACACACACCGCTTAACACCTTATTCACAGAAGAGCAGCAAGCATCCCTCGTATTTTAGTTCATTATTTCATTTCTATAATGTTTTCAGATAGCTCATTTAGCATAGGAATTAAGGTGGCCACCTTAACTCATAGCCCATAATGCTTGCTTAACTTAACTTAGCTCATGAGCACAACAGAATTACCAAAGCAATAACACAACTTAAGCCCTCTTAGCACTCGTAAGATCATATCATTACAATGACCATCACCTAGGGTCCCGAATACTCAAAGAGTATAGGAATCCTTACCCACAATATCGAAAGCTTTAGGAGCTTGTTCTTCTTTTTTTTTTCCTTACTTGTTGACTCTAGAAATTGTTTTCTAGTACAAGGACCAAAATGGTCAAATTTATTAGTAAGCATAACCTTGCTTTTCTTAACATAAAATATCAAGAACACTTGGTGATTAGCTCAAATAACACAAAATACCAAGAACACTTGGTGTACACTTACGGAACCTCACAAAGGAGGAAAGTCCAAATTTTTGAGCTTGATCTTCTTCAAGTTTCTTCTTGATTCCTTGCTTCCAATGGCTTAGAAGCTCATGCATGCAAAGAGCTCCTTGATTGGAACTCAAGACCACTAAGAAATGATGATGGCCAAAACTTCCTCCTTAATTTTCTTAGATTTCTTCACTTGATCCTTGCTTTGTATGGCCTTGATATTCACCAAGAACACTTGGTTTTTGTTTGAGGAAGCTTGTATTATTGCTATAGACAAATGGTTTATGGAAGAGAAGAGTTGGAAGAGTGAAGAGAATGGCAAGAACTTGTTTTGGTCGAAAATGAGAAAGGAGAGGAGAGTTGAGAGCAAATGACTTGTTGGAGTGAGATGAAGTGCACACATGAGGGGGGAGGTGTGATGGCCGGCTATACCCATTCAAAATGGGTAGGAGACAATTTTAGTGGAGGCAATAATCATTGTTAATGGGAGACAAGAGTGGGGGACAAAGTGTAAGAGTAGTATGGGCTTTAATAAATAGCAGGTGACTGTGGGGGACAAAGGTGAGTTAAGGTATGGGTTGGGTGAGTGGAGGATTATTAAATGTGTGACTGTAGGGTGAGTGGAGCATTATTTTAATGGGGAAATGGCGGTGGCCGGCCATGGCCTTTCTTGCCATGCAAATTGGGCTACTTCCCCCTTTAGTCCTCCAATCTTTTGAGTTTGGGCAATTGAGCCCAACCACTAAAATCCCCTTTGTCCAATTGAGTCCCTCACCTTTAAAATCCATCATTTTCACCACTAATTCTCTTGCCCTAAGCCAAGCTTAATTTCAAGAGTGCCCGTCACTCACTTATGCCCATGCCATACTTAATTCAGTATCCCCTCAAATTAATTGAGCTTAATTCCCAAATTAGGAAAATTCTTATGTCCTTAATCCACTTATCCGGGGTCTTAATCACTTAGGATTTTTCAGGCATTACACTGGTAGCCTCCCCCTCCTAGCCTTATCAGATCATCATTCAGTCTCAATGGCTAAACGGCGTCTTGCCTCCGATAAGAATTTGGTGCACCAAATTCCTATTGTACGCAGCCGCATTCTTCATGATTGTGCTATTTTCATTCTCGTCTTCCTTGGATAGCCGTTAGGGTTTTGTGCAAGTTATTGCCCTTGCAGTCAATGTTGAAGCCCGATCCAATGCCAACCTTATTTCATGACCCAATCTACGACTCATTTCCATGGAGCATGGTAGGGGGGAAGGACGAAGGGATTGAATGATGGAGGATAAATAGTGATGATGGGAGGATAAAAAGCTATAATTTTTTAATCAGCCACCATGTACAGTGGTCGGAAAAGCTACAATGACGATGATAGAGAGATTATAGAGCAAGAGAGCAATTAATTACAACACTTGAAGTTTGTTAAAACTTACATTATCATCCTGAAATTTTAAAACATCCAAATTTTAACATTTTCCATTAGTTTTTTAATGGACAGTGGCATATTCACTCCCAATTTGAAACTTTAGTGCATACTAAGCCAATTTTGAAACAATAATGGGAGATTAGGCAAAAAAAACATAGTGGCAGATTTGGACCCAGACTTAAACAATTTATGAATGTTTCCATACCAAGCAAATTATGAATTTTTTTATTTCATTCAAAATAAGTTGTCAATGTTTCCATTTTACTCTAAACAAGTTAAGAATGTTTCTATTCCAAAACAAGTTGTGACTGTTTGTATTTTTTTTTCAACAAGTTGTGAATGTTTCCATTTCATCATAAACAAGTTGTGAATGTTTCCATTTCATTCTAAATAAGTTGTGAATGTTTCTATTTGGCAAAAGTGTAAAATCTGTGACTATGTTTAGGTCTGGGTTTGAATTTACCGTTACAGTTTTTTTTCCCAATCACCTACTAATGTTTCCAAATTGGCTTAAATATGCCACTGCCCGTTAAAAGATAACAGAAAATGGTAAAAATTATAGATTTTGAAATATTGGGTTATTATGTACCTTTCAAAGAATATGTGGACCTTTGTGACTTTTGCCCGATCCCCATTTGCCTTCACTGTTGAAGGTCATCGACATCTCTCCTAGATTGATCGGTTGGCAACCTAGTACCCTCCACCTCCCAGCCCATCGTTCGCCACACGATATGTTCCATGTCTTGCTCTCTGATCTACCCTCGTTCATTGGTAAATGGTGGCAATGGGAGGATAAAAAGTTAGAAGTTTTTTAATCAGCCGCTACGTATGGTGGACGTAAAAGCTCCAGTGACAGTGATGGAGAGATTATAGAGCAAAAGACTAATTACTTATGACACTTGAAGTTTGTTAAAACTTACATTATCATCCTAAAATTTTGAAATGCCTAAATTTTAACATTTTCTGTTAGTTTTTTAATGGACAGTGGCATTATCACTCCCAATTTGAAACTTTAGTGGCATACTTCAACCAATTTTGAAACAATAATGACATATTGGGCAACAAAAACTGTAGTGGCAAATTCAAACCCAGACTTAAACAATTTGTGAAAGCTTCCATACCAAGCAAATTATGAATGTTTCTATTTCATTCAAAACAAGTTATGAATGTTTCCATTTCATTCTAAACAAGACAAGAATGTTTCCATTTGAAACAAGTTGTAAATTTTTCCATTTCATTCAACACAAGTTGTGAATGTTACCATTCCAAATAAGTTGTCAATATTTTCATTCCAAACACATTGTGAATATCCCAATTTTACTCTAAACATGTTGTAAATGTTTCCATTTCATTATACACAAGTTGTGAATGCATCCATTCCAAACAAGTTAGGAATGTTTCTATTCCACTCTAAACAAGTTGTCAATCTTTCCATTTCCCTCTAAACAAGTTATGAATGTTTTGATTCCAAACAAGTTCTGAATGTTTCCATTCCATACAAGTTGTACATGTTTCCATTTTAAACAAGTTGTGAATGTTTCCATTTAATTCTAAAGAAGTTGTGAATGTTTCTAATCCAAACAAGTTGTGAATGGTTCCATTTCATTCTAAACAAGTAATGAATCTTTGAATTCCAAACAATTTGTGAATGTTTGCATTTCATTCTAAACAAGTTGTGAATGTTTCCACTCCTAACAACTTGTGAATGTTTTAATTTCATTCTATAAAAGTTATGAATGTTTTCATTTCGAATAAGTTGTGAATGCTTCTATTCCATTCCAAATGAATTGTGAATCTTTTCATTTCATTCTAAACAAGTTGGAATGTTTTGATTCCAAACAAGTTGTGAATGTTTTCATTCCAAACATGTTGTTGATGTTTCCCTTTCATTCTAAACATATTGTGATTATTTCCATTTCAATCTAAACAAGTTGTGAACATTTGCATTCTAAAGAACTTGTGAAAGTTTCCATTTTATTCTAAACAAGTTGTGAATGTTTAGATTCTAAACAAGTTTTGAATGTTTCTATTTCATTGTCAAGAACGCATGAATGTTTCCATCCCAAACAAGTTATGAGTGCTTCTTTTTTCATTCTAAACAAGCTATGAAATTTACATTCTAAACAAGTTATGAATGTTTCCATTTCATTCTAAACAACATATGAATGTTTCCATTCTTAGCAAGTTCTGAATTTTTCTATTTCATTCTATACAAGTTGTTAGTGTTTCTATTTCATTATAAACAAGTTGTGAATGCTTCCATTCCAAACATGTTGTGAATGTTTCTATTTCATTCTAAACATGTTATGAATGTTTTCATTTTGTTTTAAACTAGTTGTGAATATTTCCTTTCTAAACAAGTTGTGAATGTTTTCCCTCTAAACAAGTTTGGATGTTTCTATTTCCTTCTAAAGAAGTTGTGAAATTTTCCATTTCATTGTAAACAAGTTGTAAATGTTTCCATTTCATTTCGAAGAAGTTGTGAATCATTCCATTCTAAAAAAGTTTTGAATGTTTCCATTCTAAACAAATTGTGAAATTTTCCATTCCAAACATATTGTAAAAGTTTCCATTCTGAACAAGTTGTGAATGTTTCCATTTCATTCTAAACAAGTTATCAATGTTTCAATTTGAAAAAAGTTGTGAATATTTACATTACAAACAAGTTGTTAATGTTTTAATTCCAAACATGTTATTAAGGCTTTAATTACAAACAAGTTATGAATGTTTCCATTTCATTCTAAGAAGTTGTGAATGTTTCTATTCCAAACAAGTTGTGATATTTTGAACAAGTTGTAAATATTTCCATTTCATTCTATACAAATTGTGATTGTTTTCATTCCAAACATGTTGTCAATGTTACTATTCCATTCCAAAAAATTTGTCAATGTTTAAATTTCATTCTAAACAAGTTGTAAATTTTTTTATTCGAAACAAGTTATGATTGTTTTGATTCTATACAGGTTGTGAATGCTTCCATTCCAAACAAGTTGAGACTGTTTCTTTTTTTACTCTAAACAAGTTTTGAATGTTTGCATTCCAAACAAGTTGTTAATACTTCCATTTCATTCTAAACAAGTTAGAAATATTTCCATTTCATTCGAAACAAGTTGTGAATGTTTGCATTCCAAAGAAGTTATGAATGTTTTCATTTTATTCTAAACAAGTTGTGAATGTTTACATGCCAAACAAGTTGTGAATGTTTCTATTTGGCAAAAGTATCAAATCTGCCACTAATGTTTAGGTCTGGGCTCGAATTTACAATTATAGTTTTTTTTTTTGCCTAAACTCCCACTAATGTTTCCATATTGGCTCAAGCATGCCTCTGCCTATTAAAAGATTATAGAAATAGTTAAAAAAGGAGATTTTGAAATATTGGGTTTTTATGTGCCTTTCAAAGAATATATGGACCATTGAGACTTTTGCTACAACCGCGTTTGCCTTCATTGTTGAAGGTGATCAACACTTCTCCCGACTGGATCGGTTGGTAGCCCGGTGGTTTCCCCTTCCCATCTTTGTCATTCACAAGACACCGTGTGTTCCTTGTCTTGCTCTTTGACAAGCCCTTGAGCACCGGTGCTTTCAGATCTACGTTCAGTCTCAACAGCTCAAAGGTGTCCTGCCTTCGATAAGAATTTGGTGCACCAAATTCCTACTATATGTAGCCATATTCTCCACCCTGGTGTTGTTTTCATTTTTTTCTCCTTTGACAGCCACCCGGTTTTTGCGCGGGACATTGCCTCAACCATCAATGTTAAAGCCCGATCCACTGCTGACCTCATTTTGTAACCCGATCTACAACTTGTTTCCATGGTGTAGGTAGGGGGTGAGGAAAGGAGGGATTGCATCATGAAGGATAACCAATGGTGATGGGGATAGCAAAGTTAGAAATATTTTACTTGGCCGTTGCATATGATGGTCAAAAAAGCTCTGACAGTGGCGTTGGAGAGATCATAGAGAGAAAGACTAATTACTTTAGACACTTGAAGTTTGCTGAAACTTATATTACCATCCTGAAATATTAAAACATGTTACTTTTAACATTTTTCGCTAGTTTTTTGATGGATAGGGGCATATTCACACCCAATTTGAAACTTCAGTGGCATATTTGAGCCAATTCTAAAACATTACTAGGAGATTGGTAAAAAAAAACTATAGTGGCAGATTCAAATCCAAACTTAAACAAGCTACGAATGTATTCATTCAAAGCAAGTTATGGATGTTTCTATGTCATTCTAAACAAGTTGTGAATGTTTAAATTCCAAACAAATTGTGAACGTTTTCATTTCATTCTAAACAAGTTAAGAGTGTTTCCATTCCAAACAAGATGTGAATGTTTCTATTCCAAACTAGTTGTGAAAGTTTCCATGTCAATCTAAACGTGTTGTGAATGTTTCCAATTCATTCTAAATAAGTTATGAATGTTTTCATTCCAAACAAGTTGTCAATGTTTCTATTTTATTTTAAACAAATTATGAATGTTTCCATTCTAAAAGAGTTCTAAGTGTTTCTTTTCTAAAGAAGTTGTAAATGTTTCCATATCATTCTAAACAAATTCTGAGTGTTTCCATTCCAAGAAAGTTGTGAATTTTTCCATTTCATTTCATGCAATTTATGAATGTCTCCCTTCCAAACAAGCTGTGAATGTTTTGATTTCATTTCAAATAAGTTATGAATGTTTCCAATCCAAACAAGTTGTGAATGTTTATGTTCCAAACAAGTTATGAATGTTTTCTTTTCGTTTGAAACAATTTGTGTTTGTTTTCATTCAAAACTAAATAAGTTTTGAATGTTTCCTTTTCATTCTAAACAAGTTGTGAATGTTTCTATTACAAATAGGTTATGAGTGTTTCCAATTCATTCTAATCATGTTATGAATGTTTCAGTTCCAAATAAGTTATGAATGTTTCCATTCTAAATAAGTTGTGAATGTTTCCATTTCATTCCGAACAAGTTGCGAATGTTTCCATTCAATTCTAAACAAGTTGTGATTCTTTCAATTTTATTCTAAACAAGTTGGAAATGTTTCCATTCCAAACAAGTTGTGAATGTTTGTATTTCATTCTAAACAAGTTTTGAATATTTCCATTCCAAACAAGTTGTGAATGGTTTCATTTCATTTTAAACAAGTTGTGAGTGTTTCCATTCCATGATAAACAAGTGGTGAATGTTTTGATTCCAAACAAGTTGTGAATGATTCCAATCCTTTCCAAACAAGTTGTGAATGGTTTCATTTCATTTTGAACATGTTGCAAATGTTTCCATTCTAATTTAAAAATGTTATGAATGTTTATATTTTAAGCAACTTGTGAATGCATCCATTTTGTGCTAAACAAGTTGTGAAAGTTTTCATTGCATAGAAGTTGTGAATATTTCTAATTCATTCTGAACAAGTTCTGAACATTTCCATTTCATTTCGAACAAGTTTTGAATGTACCATTCCTTTTAAGTTGTGATTGTTTTCATTCTAAACAAGTTGTGAACATTTATATTTCATTCTAAAGATGTTGTGAATGTTTCCATTTCATTCTAAAGAAGATGTTAGTATTTCATTCTAAACAACATTTGAATGTTTCCGTTTCATTACAGACAAGTTGTGAATGTTTCTAGTTCATTCTAATCAAGTTATGAATGTTTCATTTCCTAATAAGATGTGAATGTTTCTATTTCAATCTAAATACATTGTGAATGTTTCAATTTCATTCAAAAAAAGTTATCAATGTTTCCATTCCAAACAGGTTATGAATGTTTTCATTTCTTTCTAAACATGTTGTGAATGTTTCCATTCAAAACAAATGTTGATTGTTTGCCTCTCATTCTCAACAAGTTGTGACTATTTTTTATTTCATTCTAAACAAGTTGTGAATGTTACATTCCATACATGACACAACCCCTCGTGGGCTGCCCAGGAAGTTTATGGGAACTTGCCACAACTAGACTCAATTTGCTAATTGATTACATGAACACTAGTTAAAAGCTTTATGATTCTAGTTAACTAATCCTACTACACAGTCATGCATGAACATGTGCTTTGACTTGAATCCTAAAACAAGTAGTGATAAAAAAAATAAAACATTGCCATGATGTTTCATTAAAACTAAACATTAAAATCATCAAAACATAGATAGCATTTATGTGGTTAACCACACATAATCTACCGTGTGTTAACTTCCAAGCAAAAGTTGACTATAGTCACACCGAAGAGCAACTCTGGATTAAACTGCTCATACATGAACATTAGAGGCAAACTAGTGTATGAAAATGATACACTGAACCACACTACTAAGATCCAAAACTAAGCTCCCACCTTAAAGCAACTCATATTGGTAATCTCCAAGGCCCTCCCATGTGCTTCACTAGCATTTATCGGCCAAATAAATAGTTGTAGTTAGTACCATAACTCAACCAACAAGTCAACCACAAAGTAGAATCTTAAAGATTCAAATAAACCACATACCTACTTGTGAGCTTAGCTTAACAACTCTCAATGGTTCTTGCTCAATGACACTCAAAACTGCATTGCAAAAGCCAAGGGAGTGATAGTCAAAGATTGTTTGTAAGGGATCTTTCAACCTTTAAGAAAAATACTGAGGACACACCTATATATAATATATGAAAACTACTATATGTGCTTGTAGTCTGAGGGCTCACATATGCTTACATATTCAAGTCCCTTGGGACCCCTCTTCTTCCTAGTCCTCTAATGGGCATCACTTTATGCCTATCGAGCTCTAGCCCCTAACTTGCTTTTAGTAAGCCTTGGCATACTGACATATTAACTTTAAACTTCCCTTGGTTGTTGTACAAGTGAACATGGTCGATACATCTTACTTGAGTAAGGGGTTTTCGGGGTACCTATAAAGAAAACACTATAGGACATTGGACAATAAATGTCACAATTCTACCATGAGCTCATTACGGTCTGAGGCCTAATATATGTGCATATACTCAAGTCCCTTAGGACTTTTCCTCATCCTAGTCCTCTCTTAGTGAGTTCTGGCCCTGAACTCACTCTGGCAAGCCTTGACTTGCCTATTGTGCTAGGTTATCACGTAAGCATGTAATAACCTCCCCTTGAATACTATGTGCAGGAGTAATCCAAGTCTACTTGGCAAAGCCAGGTTAGGTGCACTAAGGCCCCACACTAGTGCCCCAAGTCTAGGACTAGGCTAGGCCATTGGGTGTTACTAACCTTTCACCCTCCCTATGGTGAACCTTGACTAGCACATGGCCAATTTAGTTTAGGCGTACTAGGTTCCCACTCTAGCTCCTCAGGCCTAAGACCCAAATAGGTAGCTAGGTGTACTAAACCTCCACTTGTAGATGTACTAGGCTCCTACTTTAGTCCCTCAGGTCTATGACCTGACTAGGTGACCAAGTGTTACTAAGCCTCCACCTTCCTTCGTGAACTTTGTATAATACTAGGCTTTGGCACTAGCCACACTTCAATGAGTTGGCCATCACTAGGAATCCTGCTTGCTCTAAGTGCTCCTTGTGTTTCCTAGCACATATTAAGGTCCCAAATGCACTAAGGTAGCTTAACTACCCTACTCCTCAAAGACCCCTCAATGTGCCCAAGTAACTAAGCTTGAATGCTAAGTCACCTACCTACTTAGAGCTTTTAGTGTTCCTCTTCATTAATTAGGGTAACTTGCACTTAATTGGGTATTAAGAAAACTCCCAAGCCATGCCAAGCTCCCATATTATCCAATCTAGGCTTCCCCTAGGCCTTAGAGCTCACATTGTGCCTAAATGCACTTATGTGCCCCAATTGGCCTCATGGTGCCTACTTTGGCCCTTAGGTGTTTTCCTTAATTCTTTGTAGTTGTTGTAGCTCTTGAACCAATCTAGGGTCAATGGAACACTAACCTAAACCATCTTAGCAGGCTACAAGAAGTTGTCCCACAAGTTACCCTCACTAACCGTGCCTTAGTGCACATGCACTGCCCTTAGTTGCATAGGCCATGATTCTAGTTCACCATTGCTCGTTCACCATGATCTTTTCTTAAACTACTTGGTTGCTCACTATTAGTGCATTTAAACTAACTTAGGGATGACTACAAGGCTCAACTAGGGCACCAAAATACCCTTAGAGATACATATGGTTCAACTGTGCAAACACCATATTCTCCTTACTTCATTTACTCCAATTGTCACTTGTCCTTCATTCTATCTCCATTTTAAATATTTATCCAACCTTAGGAACATGTCTAGGATGTTTAGGAACTAATTAGGAACCAAAAACAACCTTCTTGGATTAGTTCCGAAGTAACTATGGTGCTGTCGTGCGAGCCTGGTGCCGCGGCAATAGAGTTCATTTGATGTTGTCCAAAAATTAGCATCCTGGCACCTAGGTCTCAGGAGCACAACCTGGACATGCTTTCCTTTGGCACCTAGGTTCCCAAAATGGCACCTCAAATCTAGAAATTGGCTAGCTTTGTCATTCCTTGCAAAATCCATGCACAATTGACCCAAACATGATTTTAATCACTTATAGGCTTGCAATTAATCATCCGTAATGCTAAATATGATAGAAATGAATTAAAATGAGATGGAAAATAATAAATCCCTTTACCCTAAACACAATTATGGAATGATCAACCAAGTAAATCCACATAAGCTTCAAAGGATCCACTAAGGATTTTCTACGTTCCAAGCAAGTTTCCTTCACAAATGGGCACCAAGGAAGCTAAATCAAGACCATTTACAAGCTCTTAAACAACATAGAACCAAGTAAATTTCATGGGTTTTGACTTACCTAGATTTCTTGAGCTAGAACTCCTTGGAAACTTCTACATGCACCTCGAATTATCTCCACCTAGCCTGGGCTTTGATATACTTGCTTGGGGGCTCTTGCTTTCACCAAGAAATGCTCATTTGAAAGCTTGATTATGTGCTCTAATGGAGGTAGAGAGTGAGAGATGAAAATGAGAGGTTAGAGATGGTGAATAGTGCCCATTCTCTAACTCCCACAAAAGTCTTATACAACTTCATCCCTACTCCAACTTTTGCTCCTTGTCCAAACTTGCCCTTAAGCCTTGTTTACTCTCACTTGGACCCCTGTAGCCAATGTATGTCACAACTTGGGGTTACAAATAAGAGTTCCACAATTCCAACTAAGCCCTAAGCTAGGTTCCTAGGCAATCTATGCACATAAAGCACAACAAGTCTCCAAATTAACACGTAGTGCAATTTAAGTCCTTACCCCTGGTTTTATGGTTCTAATGAACTTTGAAGCTTATGATCTTGATTTAATGGGTCATTTATGCCATAAAGACCCAAAGTATTCCATAATTAAACCTTTACTCCTGACCTAGGATGAACTTACCAAATTGTCCTTGGAGACACTTAGGTGCCAATTGTGTTCGAGGAACCTTTCTAACCCTTCTTGCTTGCTTGAAATGCATAATAAATATTTTGTAAGGGATTGCTTAACTTGTAACCAAGCCTTACTTGACCATCACCGGTCAAATACTAGGAGGGCTGTAACATTCTCACTTCATTCTAAACATGTTGTGAATGTTTCTATTTCATTTTATACAAGTTTTGAATGTTTTCATTCGAAATAAGTTTTGAATTTTTCTATTTCATTCCAAACAAGCTGTGAATGTTTCTATTTCATTCTAAACAAGTTGTGAATGCTTCTATTTCATTCGAAACATGTTGTGAATGTTTCCATCTTATTCTTAGCAAGTTGATAATGTTTCGATTTCAAACAAGTTATGAATGTTCCCATTTCATTCCAATCACATTGTGAATGTTTCTATTTTATTCTAAACAAGTTATGAATGTTTCCATTTCATTCTAAACAAGATGTGAATGTTTCAATCCCAGACAAGTTGTGAATGTTTCAATTCCAAACAAGTTCTGAGAATTTCCATGTCATTCTAAACAAATTGTGATTTTTTCACTTAATTGTAGACAAGTTATGAATATTTCCATTCCAAACAAGTTGTAAATGTTTCCATTTCATTCTAAGCAACTTGTTAGTGTTTCAGTTCCAAACAAGTTGTGAATGTTTCCACTTAGTTCTAAAAAATTTATGAATATTTCCATTTCATTCCAAATAAGTTTTGAATGTTTCTATTTCATTCTTTGTAAGCCAGGAATGTTTCCATTCCAATCAAGTTGTGAATGTTTCCATTTCATTCTAAATAAGTTGTCAGTGTTTACATTCTTAACTTGTTCTGAATATTTACATTCCCAACAACTTATGAATGTTTTTGATCCAAATAAGTTCTAAATATTTTCCTCGCTTTCTGAACAAGTTGTGAATGTTTCCATTTCATCCTAAACATATACGGAATGTTTCCATTACAAAAAATATGTAAATGTTTCCATTTTATTCTAAACAAGTTGTGAACGTTTCAATTCCAAAGTTGTGAGAGTTTCCATTGCAAACAGGTTATGAAAATTTCTATTTCATTTTAAACAAGTTATGAATGTTTCCATTCCAAACAAGTTCTAAAAGTTTCCATTCCAAATGAGTTGTCAATGTTTCCATTCCAAACAAGTTTTGAGTGTTTTCATTTCAAACAAGTTGTGAGTGCTTCCATTTTAAACAAGTTGTGAACGTTTTAATTCCAAATAAGTTGTGAATGTCCAATTTCAAACAAGCTGTGAATGTTTCCATTTCATTCCAAACAAGTTGTGAATTATTCCACTCCAAACAAGTTGTTAATGTTTCCATTTCATTTTGAACAAGTTATGGATGTTTCCATTCCAAATAAGCTTTGAAAGTTTTCATTCCAAACAAGTTATGATTGTTTCTACTTAATTTTAAACAAGTTATGAACGTTTCTGTTCCAAAGAAGTTATGATTGTTTCCATTTCTTTCCAACCAAGTTGTGAATGTTTCTGTTTCATTTTAAACATGTTATGAATGTTTCCCTTCAAAACAAGTTGTGAATGTTTCCTTTTCATTATGAACTTGCCACATCATTTTTAACAAGTTGAGAAAGTTCTTGCTTCATTCAAAACAAGTTCTTAATGTTTCCATTTCATTCTAAAGATGTTGTGAATGTTTCCTCATTGTAAAAAAATTGTTATTCTTTCATTTCCAAACAAGATGTTAATGTTTCCATTTATTGTCAACAATTTGTGAATGTTTTGATTCTAAACAAGTTGTGAATGTTTTCTTTCTAAACAAGTTATGAATGTTTTCGTTCTAGACAAGTTCTGAATATTTTCATTCTAAATAAGTTGTTAATGTTTCCATTCCATTCTAAACAAGTTGTGAATGCTAACTTTCCAAACAAGCTGTGAATGTTTCCATTCCAACTAAGTTGTGAATGTTTCCAATTCATTTCAAACAACTTGTGAATGTTTCCATTTTATTCTACACAAGTTGTGAATGTTTTCAGTTCATTATAAACAATTTGTGCATGTTTCAATTTCATTCTAAACCAGTTGTGCACATTTCCATTCAAAACAAGTTGTAAATGTTTCCACTTCATTTTGAACAAGTTATGAGTGTTTCCATTCCAAACAAGTTCTAATTGTTTCTATTTCATTTTAGAAAAGTTGTGAATGTTTCCATTCCAAAGAAGTTGTGAATGTTTCCATTTCAAACAAGTTGTGAATGCTTTTATTTAATTCCTAACAAGAAATTCATGTTTCCATTACCAATAAGTTGTGAATCTTTCCATTTCATTTTAAACAAGTTTTGAATCTTTCCATTCCAAACAAGTACTAAACATTTCCACTTCATTCTAAAAGACTTATAAATGTTTCCATTCTAAATAAGTCATGAATGTTTATTTTTCATTCTAAAAAAGTTTTGGATATTTACATTCCAAACAAGCTGTGAATGTTTTCATTATGAAGAATTTCTGAATGTTCTCATTCTAAACAAGTTGTGAATGTTTACATTTCACTCTGAACAAGTTGTGACAATTTTCATTTCATCCCAAACAAGTTGTGAATGTTCCCACTTCATTCTTGATAGGTTGTGAATGTTACCATTGGAAATAAGTTTTGATTGCTTGTGAGTGTTTCCATTCCAAATAGGTTTTGAATTTTTCCATTTCATTCTAAACAAGTTGTGAATGTTTCAATTCCAAAAAAGTTGTGAATGTTTACATTCGAAACAAGTTGTGAATATTTCGATTCCAAACAAGTTGTGAATGTTTGCTTTCCAAACAAGTTGTGATTGTTTCTGTTTCATTCTAAACAAGATGTGTATATTTCTATTCAAAACAAGTTGTGAATGTTCCCACTTCATTCTTGATAGGTTGTGAATGTTACCATTGGAAATAAGTTTTGATTGCTTGTGAGTGTTTCCATTCCAAATAGGTTTTGAATTTTTCCATTTCATTCTAAACAAGTTGTGAATGTTTCAATTCCAAAAAAGTTGTGAATGTTTACATTCAAAACAAGTTGTGAATATTTTGATTCCAAACAAGTTGTGAATGTTTGCTTTCCAAACAAGTTATGATTGTTTCTGTTTCATTCTAAACAAGATGTGTATATTTATATTCTAAACAAGTTGTGAATGTTTCTATTTTATTCTAAACAAGTTGTAAGTGTTTGCATTTCATTCGAAACAAGTTGTGAATATTTTTATTTCATTCTAAACAAGTTGTGATTGTTTCTATTTAATTCTAAACAAGTTTTGATTGTTTCAATTTCACTACAAACAAATTGTGAATGTTTCCATTCCAAATAAGTTTTGAGTACTTCTAGTTTATTCCAAACAAGTCGTGGATGTTTCCATTTTATTTCAAACAAGTTGTGAGTGTTTACATTTCATTCTAAATAAGTTCCAAATGTTTCCATTCCAAACTAGTTGTGAATGTTTCCATTCAATACAAGTTGTGAATGTTTCCTTTTCATTCTAAATAAGTTGTGAATGTTTCCATATCATTCTGAATTAGTTGTGAAAGTTTCCACTCTAAACAAGTTTTGAAAGTTTCAATTTCATTCCAAACAAGTTATGATTGCTTCAACTCCAATCAAGTTATGAATGTTTCCAATTGATTTTAAACAAGTTGTGAGTGTTTCTATTTCATTCTAAACAAGCTACAAATGTTAGTATTTCATTTTGAACAACTTGTGATTGTTTCCAATTCCTTCTAAACAAGTTGTGATTGTTTCTATTTCATTCTTAAAAAAATGTGAATGTTTCGATTTCACACAAGTTTTGAATGTTTCTTGTTCACACCAAACAAGTTATGAATGTTTCCATTTCATTCCAAACAAGTTGTGAATCCTTCAATTTCATTCTAAAAAAGTTATGATTGTTTCTATTTCATTCTAAACAACTTCTGAATGTTTCTATTCCATTCCAAATAATTTCTGAAAGTTTTAATTCGAAACAAGTTATGAATATTTCAATTTCATTTCAAACAAGTTTTTAATGTTTTGATTCCAAACAAGTTATGAAAGTTTCCATTTTAATCAAAATAAGTTGTGATTGTTTCCATTTCATTCTAAAAAAGTTACGAATGTCTCGATTACAAACAAGTTGTGAATGTTTCCATTTCATTCTAAGCATATTCTGAATGTTTCCATTTTATTCTAAATAAGTTGGGATTGTTTCCATTTCATTATAAATAAGTTTTGGATGTTTCCATTCTAAACAAGTTGTAAATGGTTCCCTTCTTTTCTAAGCAACTTATTAATGTTTCCATTCGAAGCAAGTTGTGAGGGTTTCCTTTTCATTTTTAATAAGTTGTGAATGTTTCCATTTCATTCCAAACAAGTTTTGAATGTTTTCATTTCATTCTAAACAAGTTGTGAACATTTTCATTTCATTCTAAAGAATCTATGAATGTTTACATTCCAAACAAGTCATGAATGTTTCTAAAGAAGTTTTGAATGATTAGATTCTAAACAAGTTATGAATGATTTCATTCCAAACAAATTGTGATGTTTCCATTTCATTATAAACAAGTTGGAAGTGTTTCCATTCCATATAAGTTGTAAATGTATCCTTTTCATTCTAAACATGTTGTGTTTGCATTCCAAAGTTGTGAATGTTTCCTTTTTAAACTGGTTGTGAATGTTTTTATTTCATTCTAAAGAAGTTGTGAATGTTCCCATTTCATTTTGAACTAGTTGTTAGTGTTTCCATTTCAAACAAGTTGTGAGAGTTTCCATTTTAAACAAGTGTGAATGTTTTGTTTCCAAACAAGCTGTGAAACTTTTGATACGAAATAAGTTATGAATGTTTTTATTTCATTTAAAAAAATTTGTGAATGTTCATAATCCAAACATGTTGTGAATGTTTCAATTTTTTTCTAAACATGTTATGAATGTTTCCAATCCAAACAAGTTGTGAATGTTTCTATTTCATTCTAAAAATGTTATGAACGCTTCCATTTCATTCTAAATCAGTTGGGAATGTTTGCATTTCATTCCAAACAAGTTTTGAATGTTTCCATTTCACTCTATACATATTGTGAGTGTTTCCATTCCAAATAAGTTGCGAATGTATCAACTTCATTCTAAAGATATTTGAATTGTTTGTGTTCCAAAAAGTTTCTAAATGTTTACATTCAAAATAATTTTTGAACGTTTTCAATCCAAACAAGCTGTGAATGTCTCCATTGCATTCTAAACAAGTTGTGAATGTTTAGAGTATAAACAAGTTGTGAATGTTTTCAGTTCACACGAGTTGTGAATGTTTCCATTCCAAACAAGTTGTGAAAGTCCCCAATTTGTTCTGAACAAGTTAAGAATGTTCAATTCCAAACAAGTTGTAATTGTTTCTATTTTATTCTAGACAAGTTGTGAATGTTTTGATTCCAAAGTTTTGAATGTTTCCACTCTAAACAAGTTGTGAATGTTTCCATTCAAAATAGGTAGTGCATGTTTCCTTTCTATACAAGCTGTTAATGTCTTCATTCTAAGCATGTTGTGAATGCTTTCATTCAATTTTAAACAAGTTATGAGTATTTCCATTTCAAACAAATTGTGAGTGTTTCAATTTTAAACAAGTTGTGAATGCTTTGATTCCAAACGAGTTATGAATGTTTTCATTCTAAACAAGTTGCGAATGTTTTCATTTCATTCCAAATAAGTTATGAATGTTTCCGTTGCAAACAAGTTGTGAATGTTTTCATTTTGAACAAGTGGTGAAAGTTGCCATTTGAAACAAGTTATGAATGTTCTATTTCATTTTAAACAAGTTGTGACTATTTTCATTTTATTCTAAACAAGTTATGAATGTTTTCATTTCAAACAAGTTGTAAATATTCCTATTTCATTCTAAATTAGTTATGAATATTTCTATTTTTTTTCTAAAAAAGTTCTAAATGTTGTCATTTTATTCTAAAGAAACTTTGAATGTTTTCGTTAATAACAAGTTATGAATGTTTTTTTTTTCATTCTAAAGAAGTTGTGAATCTTTCCTCATTCTAAAGAAGTTGTGAATGTTTCTATTTCATTCTAAACAAGTTGTGATTGTTTCCATTCTAAGTAAGTTATGAATATTTTGATTCTAAACAAGTTGTGAATGTTTCATTTCCATTGCAAACAAATTATGAATGTTTCCAATCCAAACAAGTTACGAATGTCTTCATTCTAGACAAGTTATGAATGTTTTCATTTGAAACATGTTGTGTCGTCATTTTATTCTAAACAACTTGTGAGTGTTTACATTTGACTCTAAACAAGTTGTAAGTGTTTACATTTCATTCTAAACAAGTTGTGGATGTTTCCATTTCATTCTAAACAATTTTTGAATGTTTACATTCCAAACAAGTCATGAATGTTTCCATTTTAAAAAAGTTGTGAATATTTCTATTTCATTCCAAAAAAGTTGTGTATATCTCCATTCTGAATATGTTTTTAATGTTTTTATCATTCTAAATAATTTTTTAATGTTTCCTTTCCAAACATGTCATGAATGTTTCCAATTCATTCTGTACTGGTTGTGGAGGTTTTTATTTTGATTCTAAACAAGTTGTGAACATTTCTACTCCATTCTATACAAGTGGTGAATGTTTTCATTCCAAACATGTTAGGAATGATTCCACTCGAGTCTATACAAGTTGTGAATGTTTCCATTTCTTTCCAAAAAAGTTGTAAATATCTTCATTTCATTCTAAACAAGTAGTTAATGTAACCATTCCAAACAAGTTATGAATGTTTCCATTTCATTCTAAACAAGTTGTGAATGTTTCCACTCCAAACAAGTTGTGAATGTTTCCATTTCATTCTATACAAGTTGCAAATGTTTTCATTCCAAGCATGTTATGAATGTTTCCACTTTATTCTAAAAAGCTTGTGAATTTTTCTATTCCATTCTAAACAAGTTTTGAATGTTTCTTTTTCATTCTATACAAGTTGTGAATGTTTGTAATATGTTTGGAATGGAAACATTTAGAACATGTTTGGAATTTAAGCATTCATAATGTGTTTGGAGTGGAAACCTTCACAACATGTTTGGGACATAAATAATCAAAACTTGTTTGGAATGGAAACATTCACAACATGTTTGGAATTGAAACATTCACAACTTGTTTGGAATGTAAACATCCAAAACTTGTTTAGAACGAAATGGAAACATTCAAAACATGTTGGCAATGGAAAAAATCACAAGTTGATTAGAATAGAATGGAAATATTCACAACTTATTCAGAATGGAAACATTCATAACTTGTTTAGAAGGAATTGGAAACATTCACAACATTTTGGTAATAGAAACATCCATAACTTGTTTGCAATGGAAACATTCATAACCTGTTTAGAATGAATTGGAAACATTCAAAACATTTTTGGAATGTAAACATCCTTAACTTGTTTGGAATGGAAACATTCACAATTTGTTTGGAATGGAAACATTCACAACTTGTTCGGAATGTAATTGAACCATTCACAGCTTATTGGATTGGAAACATTCACAACCTATTTAGAATCAAACAATTTACAACATGTTTGGAATGGAAACAAATTGTACAGAATCAAATGTAAACATTCACAACTTGTACAAAATCAAATGGAAACATTCACAACTTGTTTTGAATGGAATGGAAATATTCAAAACTTGTTTAGAATGGAAACATTCATCACTTGTTTAGGATGAAATGGAAACATTCACAACTTGTTTAGAATAAAATGGAAACATTCGTAACTTATTTAGAAAGGAGACATTCATAACCTCTTTACAATGAAACAAAAACATTCACAACTTGTTTAGAATGAAATGGAAACATTCACAACATGTTTGGAATGGAAACATTCACAACATGTTTGGAATGGAAACATTCACAACTTGTTTAGAATGAAATAAAAATATTCATAACTTGTTTCGAATGGATACATTCACTACTTGTTTAGAATGAAATGAATACATTCACAACTTGATTGAAAAGAAATGAAAACATTCACAACTTGTACAGAATCGATTGGAATCATTCACAACATGTTTGGAATAAAAACATTCACCACTTGTTTAGAATAGACTGGAAATATTCACAACTTGTTTAGAATCACAATAGAAAATTTCACAACTAGTATAGAATGAATTGGAAACATTCACGACTTGTTTAGAAAGGAAACATTAACAAATTGTTTAGAATGATAGAAACATTAAAAAATTATTTGGAATAGAAATATACACAACTTGTTTGGAATGAAAAAGAAACATTCATAACTTGTTTAAAATGGAAACATTCATGACGTGTTTGGAATGTAAACATTCACAAATTGTTTTGATTGAATTGGGAACATGTTTGGAACAGAAATATTCAGAACTTGTATTGAATGAATAGGAAACATTCAAAAACACCTTTGGAATGTAAACATCTACAACTTGTTTAGAATGGAAATATTCACAAATTATTTAGAATGAAATAGAAACATTCATAACTTATTTTGAATGAAGTGGAAACATTCATAAGTTGTTTAGAATGTTTCCATTTCATTCTGAAGAAGTTATGAGTGTTTCCATTCCAAAGAAATTGTGAATGCTTCCATTTCATTCTAAATAAGTTATGAATGTTTTCATTCTGAACAAGTTGTGATTGTTTTCATTCACTCTAAATAAGTTTTGAATGTTTCCATTCCAAACAAATTGTGAATGTTTTCACTCCAAATAAGTTGTGAATGATTCCATTTCAAACAAGTTGTGAAGGTTTCTGTTTCATTCTAACCAGGTTGTGAACATTCATATTTTATTCCAAACAAGTTGTCGATGTTTACATTCCAAAGAAGTTGTGAATGTTTCTATTCCAACCAAGTTATGAATGCTTTTATTTCGAATAAGTTGTGAATGTTTCCATTCCAATCAAGTTGTGAACATTTCCATTTCATTCCAAACAAGTTATTCATGTTTCAATTCCGAACAAGTTGCCAATATTTCCATTTCATTCTAATAGGTTGTGAATGTTACCATTCTAGACAAGTAATGAATGTTTTTGAATGTTTCTTTTCAAAACAAGTTGTGAATATTTCCATTTTATTCTAAATAAATTGTGAATCTTTCCAATACAAGCAAGTTGTGATTGTTTCCATTTCATTCTAAACAAGTTGTGAATGATTAGTGATGGCCAGGGGCCTCATCGTTTATAGTCATAGTGACTGGTGGAGGGACTTCTGGGAGGAAGAACGCCTGGTGGACTGGA
>KK899832.1:105288-148846 GCA_000696445.1 Aquilaria agallochum | reverse complement strand
TTTATATATATATATATATATATATATATATATCTTGTTATGCCCTCTCTATCTCTCTAATAACTAAGTATGACAATTAATGGTTTTATTAGCTAGATCTGCCTAATCAAACAGAAGCATGCGTTTATATATACATTGATTTGGTTGATTTTTAGTTATTCCTGTTTGTCATTAATAATTTTGATTAGTTTCGTGGAGAGAATAAGGACCGGCCAAGAAGTAGCTAGATCAAATTAAAGGTACGTAAATTAACTTTACTTAGAATAGTCAATTCTGTGGAGTAAAAGAGATGATTTGCAGAGTGTGGGAATGCTGGGCTTTGGGGAGTCATCTATCGCATTTAACGAGGAAGAGAGTTCCAATAAACCAAGTGGGGTTAGAGAGAGAAACTTTCACTACACTAGTTGCTCCATTTTTTCCACTTTAATTGCTACATATAATTACTATTAATTACTCTGTGAGTGAAGATGTATTGTAGTGTCACACTAATCTTATATCAGTTACTCTATGAATTAAGATGGTGGCAGTTTCCTCAATAAAAATTACTCGATGGATCTCAAAATGATTAACAGATTCGAGGTTTTTATGTATAAAAATGGGTGACATGATAAGTCATCAATTTTCTTTTTCGTAATCATATCAAATTATTTTGGGAGGGAAGAAGTATATATAAATGTATACACACTTGTATCAAGTTATAATCATAAAATATCATGCTATTACATTTACTAGATTCGACTAATTAAAATGTTGCACTGTATGTAAATTTATTTTGTGTAAGGCTTCTAATTAATGTGCATATATATCTAATTGCTTTGCTCTAGCTAGCTAGTTTTATAGTCCCTCATACCTAATTAACTTATTTATTAATTTGCGTGACACTCGTGTCCCTAACCTGTCGACCTTATATATATATATATATACTTAATGATACAATTTCGGAATATGACAAATTAATATTATATAATCTTGGAAACAAGACCCTTTAAAAAATGAACAGTCCAAAAGGGGTGTCCCTAGACGAACAATTTGGTCCAAGTATGAGAGAGAAAGAAGTTATAGCTAGCTAGGGCTAGCGATCAAGTTTAACAAGTATATATATATATATATATATATCTCAAGTCCTTGTAAAGATTTTTCTCTTTCCAGCTGCCTCTCCTCCTCCTTTCTCTCTATGATGCTTGCTATTACAAAATCTCACATCCTACCATAAAAGCTTGAAGAGAGAGAGAGAGAGAGAGGAAAAGCCCTAGCCACTCTTGAGGTAATTTGTTTCTATCTACTTTTTCTCTGCCAAAAGCAGGCTGATATAGTATATGTCTTCTGATGATGATCACTTAATTTCTCTTTTGTCTTTTGTTGAATATATTTTTGCAGAAGGTCCTTGCTTGCCATTTCTTGAAGATTTGGGAGGAAGGATCAGAGGAAAACATATCAATCATTGGAGAAGCTGATTATAAATCAAAAGAGATGGGTTCTATGAATTCAAACAACTGGCTCTCTTTTCCTCTTTCTCCAACCCATTCCTCCTTGCCCTCACACCTCCATACTCCTCAGCAATCCCACCAGTTCAATCTAGGGTTAGTCAATGATCATATCGAGAACCCATTCCAAGCCCAAGGTAATAATCTAGCTAATTTCTTATGATCTCTATCTCTCCCTTTCTCTATCTATCTATATATAAATGTGCGTGTGTTTGTGTGTGATTAGAAACCAGCTTTTTTAACAAATTGTTATGAGCTCTGGGCAATTCATGAACACTTCATGAGGTCATTTGCAATCATTTTTTCTTCTTCTTCTTCTTCTTTCAGAATGGCACATGATTAACACCCAAGACAGCGGCGAGGTTCCAAAGGTGGCAGATTTCCTAGGAGTTTCCAAATCCGAGAACCAGTCATTGGATCTAGTTGTGTTCAACGAAATTCAAGCAAATGATTCTTCCGACTACACTTCCTTCCATAACAGCAGCATGGTTCCTGTCCCGAACACTGCCGTTGCACCCAATAGTAACTATCATGAGTTCCAAGAAAACCCCAACAGTCTCCAGGCCCTGACCTTATCCATGGGCAGCGGCAAGGGTTCTACCTCTGAAACTTGTGCTAACGATAACACCAGCAACAGCACCACCGGCATCGTCGAGGCCGCGCCCAGGAGGACTTTGGATACCTTTGGCCAACGAACATCCATATACCGAGGTGTAACCAGGTGAACTATATATAGCTAGTTTACCTAATTAATTTAATTCGTGTTTGTGTTTGCCTAATTTTTTTGTTTCTGCTTAATTTGAGGAATAATCAATTCCTAGTTAGCTAATTATCAATGAGGTTACGTATTGATTCATGTAGACATCGATGGACTGGAAGATATGAAGCTCATCTTTGGGATAATAGTTGTAGAAGGGAGGGGCAGTCAAGGAAAGGAAGACAAGGTATTTCAGAATCGGATATTTATGTTGATTCACTAATTTCTTCCAAAATTCCTTATCACCTAATTTACGTAAAATTAATTGCATTATATATTAAAGTTCGTATACATATAATTATAATTGGTACTAATTACTTTTCTCTTGCTTCCGTGGTCTTGCTTGCCGGGTTGGATTGTAAAGTCTACTTAGGTAAGCTTAATCAATTTTATCTAGTGCCTGTAATTATCTTTTTTTCTTCATATATCCTCAGAATTTTCTATTTGATTAATATAAGTAATTGTTAATTGCTCTCTCAAGAACTCCCATATTTTTTGCAGGTGGGTATGATAAGGAAGAAAAAGCAGCTAGGGCTTATGATCTTGCAGCTCTGAAGTATTGGGGGACATCAACTACTACTAATTTCCCGGTACATTATTATATATGTTTAATTGCTAGTATATTTTTTTTTATTTGGGTATTCGAATTAACGTGGCCCAGCTTGTATCTTAGCTACTGCTTTCATTTTTTCATCAATTAATTGATAGCATTTTCAATTTCTCATGATTTTCTTTGGCATCATCAGATTAGTAATTACGAGAAGGAACTAGAAGAGATGAAGCACATGACCAGGCAAGAATTTGTTGCTGCCATTAGAAGGTAAACTTTTCAAATTTAATTACATGAACTAGCTAGACTTATATTATGCTTAGTAACCTTCAGTACTTAAGTCAATTTAGTATGTGTATATATATAGCAAATAGTTAATATTGGTGATTGATTTTTCACTTGCAGAAAGAGTAGTGGCTTCTCAAGAGGTGCTTCTATGTATCGTGGGGTAACAAGGTACATATATATGGTTTTCACAAATTCGTTAATATGGATTGTTAATCCTAATTTAGTATATAAGATTAATTAATTAAAACTCTGATTATGCCTCAGACATCACCAACATGGAAGATGGCAAGCGAGGATCGGAAGAGTCGCTGGAAACAAAGATCTCTACCTGGGAACTTTCAGTAAGCCATGCAAAATTATTAATAGTAACGAAATTCCCCACTGTTGGGGTTTACAAAAAGGACCCAAAACATTTCATCTGTTGCAATTTAGGCACTGAGGAAGAGGCAGCCGAAGCTTACGACATAGCGGCCATAAAGTTCCGAGGCCTAAACGCCGTCACCAACTTCGACATGAGCCGCTACGACGTCAAGGCCATCCTCGAGAGCAACACGTTGCCAATCGGCGGCGGCGCCGCTAAGCGCCTGAAGGAGGCTCAAGCGCTGGAATCCTCCCGGAAACGCGATGAAATGATAGCACTCGGCTCCTCCTTCCAGTACGGCGGCTCCACCTCCAGCCGCCTTCATTCCTACCCTCTCCTACAGTCGGCGTTCGACCCAACTCCGCAGCCGTTGTTAACGTTACAGAATCATGATCTCTCTTCGTACGGTCATGAACCGTCGTCGTTTCACCAAAGCTATATACAGACGCAGCTACAGTTGCACCAACAGCCGAGCTCTTATAACTTGCATCAATCTGGCCAAAGTTCGCAACTTTACAACAGTTACATTCAGAATAACTCAGCAGGGTTCTTTCACGGGTGGATGAACATGGAGAACAACGGAAGTTCTAGTGGGAGTAACTACAGCGGAGGGTATAATTTGGGGAATGGAATTGGGATTGCTTCGAATTCCGCCGCCGGAAACACTGTTGGGTCGTCGGAGGATATTCCGATCGTTAAAGTTGATTACGATATGCCAACCGGAGGTTACAGCGCGTGGTCAGCCGACACGGCTCAAGGTTCAAACCCCAACATGTTCACAATGTGGAACGATTGATTTTGAAAGAGGATGAAGATTTGGTGTGGATCACAGAAATTGTTTTCTGAATTTTAACTAGCTAGTATTAAGTCTTTAGTTTTTGGTTTTTTTTGTAACTTGAAGATTTTTTGTTTTCGTAACTTTTCTCGCTGCGGAATTTTCTTTGAAATTCGACTGACCCCCGGAGAAAATGTTCCAGTCGAATTAGTAGCTGGATCGGATCCTCCTGCATGGGTTCTATTTAATTAGAACCCAAATTTTGTACCAATGTCAAAGTTTCGGATATGTTAACCTTGGATATATAAAATGATCAACATTCCAAGTTAATTTATATACAATAGTATGCACTTATCTATTACTCTTCTTATTCTAAATTCTTTACACAATTCATTTTTCAGTAATTAATCCATAATTTTTTATTTTTCACATTTTGGCATATAAATGAAAATATTTATATATTAATGATCAATCAAGACTGATAATTTCTAAATATATATTTTTTGAATTCTTCTAACAAACAATAATATAAATAAATTCAAATCAAACTAGTAAAAAAAGGTTAAATGCAATAAAGAAAGTGGTAGGAATGAAGTACTAAGCAAATTATACTTTTTCGAAGGTCTGTTTGATCATAATATAGTTCCTTTTTTTCAATAGATTGTTATTATTATTATTATTATTAATTATTTCTCTTCTTATTCTTCCATTGCTAGTGAGTTGTTGCACGTATAAATAAAGCTTAATTATAGAAGGATTTGAGGGTAATTTAATGGAAAAAAGAGCAAATTTACCACTGAAGTTTATAAAAGATAATAATTTTGTCATTGAATTTTTTTATAAGTAAATTAAATTGTTATTAATCTTTTAAAAAATACAAATTTGTCATTAATATTTTTTATTAAGAGTAAATCTGCCACAAACAATTAATATTTCCTCATGTAACAAATGTGACAAAATGAGAAAAATGCAAGTTTCAATTTTAAATTTTGTTTACCTATTGCTCTAGCTCCAAAATTTCTAAATCTGTCATTTTCATCAACATCATAAAAAATGCTCTTTTTGTTTCTGCTGCTTATCGTAATTCTATTTACATTACTGTTTGTGCGCCCGGAGAACTGTGGCAATTGACGTCATTGGTGACCACTACACATTGTCTGTTTGGTCCCTGCTCCAAAATTGTCTGGCAATTGGCATCTCCAGGCTACAAACTGGGATGTATCCCTCGATCATAAGACAAAGTGTTCCTAATAATTTACAATTAGAATTACGAGTTTTTTTTGTTGTGCACTTTTCAATTACAAATACAAATATACTAGCACTGCCGTGCAGGAAATGTGGTGAATAATATGCGAAGTCCCTTGTTCTTGGACTTTGTTCAGATCATCAGTCTTTGTCGGGCTCCACCTCCACTAGGACCTCTACCGCAGTTAATGAGTGATCAAATACGCGGAAAAGTTTGTTCAAACAAGAAAAATGACAACTAATAAGTATAGAGAGTGGGTGGGGTGTACGACATTTAATATCCTCTTGTCCATATTTTCAAGGTTCAACTCAAGGCCCCTTAACTTGGCTGAATCATACGAGTTAGCCTATTAACTTGAACTTAGTCTTTGTTAGTTCTTTGATTTTACAACTTATCACAAGTTAGTCTAGTCACCTAATTTTTTATAATACCGTTACCTTTTTTTTTAATATTAAGTAGCAATAAGGACTAAAATGTACAATAAGAAAAATAAAATGGATTCATAGAGCATTTATTTTTTATTTTTTATTTTTTATTTTTTATTTTTATTTTTTATTTACCAAAGAGGGGTTATTGCTTAAAATATGTACTTATTTTTTTTTTTCAAAAAAACATTAATTGTTCATTGCTATTGCTTGTCAAAAAAATTGGAATACATAATTTAGGCAATTTGTTCTTATAGTATTATTTTTTACAATAATTATAATAATAATAATACTAATATAATAATAAGTAGAAATATGTATTCAGTAAAAAGTATAATTAATTAATAAAATTATATTTAATGATATTCAATTTATTAAATGTAATAATTACATATATAATAAATATCTCGAACCAATAAATCATTTCTTTTTAGGCCTAAAAAATATAATTATTAACTAATGATCTAAAAAATGTATATAATTATATAAAATAAATATTACTCCATATATTTGGATTATTTGCATCATTTGTAAATAGTACATAAATTAAGAAATATGAAAAAGAATTATGTCTTATTTTTACATTTTTCTTGTACTTTTTCCCACAAATAAAAAAAGATAAAAATAAAATTTAAAATGACAATTTAGTGGTAATATAAAAAAGACTCTCTCCATCCTAATTGTTTTTATAAATTGTTAACTAATTTATCAAGTAGAAAGAGAATTGGTTCAATTAATGTGAACTATGATATATATATATATATATATATATATATATATATATATTTGAATTAAAAATAATAAATTAAATTAAATAATTAGGTATAAAATTTCAGTGGCTACTGTAATTTTTTTCTTTTAGCTTGGATTAAAAAAATCATCAATTATGCCTATTAGAATCTCTTTTTGCTAAATATTGCTCTAATCCATGTTATTATTCTTATTTTTTATTTTAGTTCCCATTGTTTCTAAACATTCCAAAAATGATGATGACGTTATGACTATATAAGGTGACTGGACTAACTTGTGATGAGTTACAAGGTTAAAGGACTAACATAGACAAAGTTGCAAGTTAAAGGACTAAGATAAAACAAGTTTGAGTTGAGGGACTAACTCATTCGAGTTAGTCAATTTAAAAGGTCCTTGGGGTGATTAGGCCTAATTATAAAGTTTGTTACTTGAGATAAACCCCAAGTTCAAACCCACATCTTGTACTAGTGGTAATGTTGAACCTTAATGGAGGCCCCCAATATAAGGCCACCGTAGACGTCTTCCTCATACTGTCTTTATTTAATTTGTACAATGGACTTTCTATTAGACATTAGGTGTTTTAACCATCATGTTTTTTCTTCGGGTACCCAACCATCCTCATGTTGTATTTTGGAATTTTGGCTTGAATTTATGTGTTCCAATTGGTTGTCATATCCCAATTCTTGGAAAGCAAATTGGATTGCGAAATATGTTTTAATATGGAAGATTGGTTAGCCTAATCTTTATCTAGCAGTTAATGCGAACAATTATATTTTCCTGGAGCAAATGTTAGGGTGCTAGGAAATTTAGGTTTTTTAGTTTGTTTATGATTTCTCTATTCTAATTTTCTTTTAGGCCAATAAAATCACTGCAAAAAAAAAAAAAACCATTGAAGTAGTTTTTAGTATCTTATAGAAGCAGTTATGACCGCTTTGAAATATATAAAATCGGTTTCCGATTGCTGCATGCAACTGTTTCTACAGGCATTTGTCTCAAACAAATATGAAGCGGTTAGAAATCGCTTCAATTTTTGAAGCAGTCATCTTTCAAGCAGTTAACTGCTTCAAACATCTCTCACTCCCTCAAGCAGTGTGACTACCACCTATTGAAGCAGTTAACCGCATCACATTTAACAACAAAAGATTGAAGTAGTTAACTGCTTCTAATTGGAGTTATGCATTAGAAGCGGTTAATCGCTTCTAAAGTGATAAACTTTTCCAATTACTTAAAGTGGCCAACCGCTTCTAAAGTGATAAAATTTTCCAATTACTTAAAGTGGTTGACCACTTCTATATGTTGCTTCTGTGATTCTCTTCACAACTAGTTGACCACTTTTGCTAGTTGTACATTTTTCAAACTCATAATGTTGTCAACTATTTTTGTTTGTACTTTATTTACTTGTTTAAAGTTAAATTTTGTAGACTATTTTATAGGTGTAAGAATAAACACCTACTAGTTTGTTTGTGTAATATTAACACTTAAATATAGTAAAAGCAAAACTAAATGACGATTAATAGAAATAATATTCATAATTAATATATAGAATTCAACATCTAGAATGTTCAAATAATCCAACAAAACAAATTATTTCAACCATTTAAGTATTAAACATAGGAAATAATATCCATGAAATGTCAATGTAAGTTTACAAGTACCATATATAATGCCTAATCATCTTCATGGGTGTCATCATCATCGCTCGATTGTAATGAATAGAAAGCTTTTCTAGCACTGCTCCCAGCATCAGTAGGAAAACCTCTAACCTATAAACAAAAATGTATTATTATGTTTTACAAATTATAAACCTTCAACATAGATATAGATATACATACATGTGTGTGTGTGTGTCAATCATAAATGTATTTAGAAAATAAAGTTATAAATTGCACCTGATTTGAGCTATCTTTTTGTGTAAGAAGAAAGAATAAAGCATTGAATCGAGAATCGATCTGAGTAGCAAACTGTTGAAGTTCTGCTTACGTTGCTACTTGTTCCACATGCATATTGATGCGTGACCCCTTTAATGACTTGGCCCAAATTATGTCGTGGGGGTAACTCCAAAACCCACACGTCGAATATGCCCACTATGCTCAACACAAAAAACTTTAATAAACACAGTATCAGACGTAGAGCTAGAATTGCCAGAAGAGTCTGCTATTGTTTTTTTCTAACCTGTTTCAAATTAAACATACATCTATTTATTTTTTTTCCCATGAATTGAAACCAATACAGACACACATACACATGTACAGAAAAGGCTACAAATTACCACTCGCTCTTCAGCATATGGATGCAAAGTTCCATTTTGACTCTTTCAACACTCTGATCATAATTCAATTTGAGTGGGATCCCTACCAATCTTATTTCTCTTCAAGCAAGTAAAAGTAATATTTTCAGCCATCTTATTCCAATTGTACTTGGTTCTTACAGTCCTATTGCATAGAATTTAGCTTATGTGATACTTCAAGAAAATTTTCTACTAAGTCATGGCCAATATGGATGTTAAAAAGACTTGATTTAATTGGAAACGAACATTCTACGTAGATATAACAAAATACACCCATTAAGTGTTGATTCCCCTTCATCTTTCTTGATATGCTTCCTACTAAATGGAACCCAGTTGAAGAAATAAAGCAAGCAAGGTAACCACAAAATGCCACAAGGTACATCTAGCTTTTTTTTAAAAAAAATTATGTTTCTATTTTGACAACATGTTCTAAGTTGTGAGTAAATGGGATAAGAATTGTGAATCACTATTTGCAAACCCATATGAACAATGAAAGCAATAGAGTTAAGTTGCCCCATATGGTCCCAGAGGGGACAAAATGTGCAAGCATAAAAAAAGTACAATTGGAAATAGAAGGACAAAACAGTTTAATCTTATAATTCTGAGAAGTGAAGACATACATATTTGAGGAGTATCGCTTACGTATAATTTGTTTCCTCTTTTGTGCATAACTCCCCCTTCCCATGGTGCGTGGAGTGGTCATCTTCTTCTCATTTTCAGTGTTTTTTGCACAAACTCCTTGGGATTGCAGTTGGAAAATTTAAGAGTGAATAACCAATATGTGAAAAATACTTAAATCATTTTAATTATTGATAAAATACCTGGTACTCTACATTAAATCATATTGCCACCAATGCAGCCCATAGTTATGCTTCAACATATTTAGGCTTCTCTCTTATTATGTCATCCATACTTTTGTCTCATAGTTTATAGTATTTCCTTTTCAACTTTGCCTTATATGCCCGTTAATAATGACTTGCTTTTTGCAATATGTAATGCGAAAAACCAGAGGTGAAGCAAATTTTTTTTGAAAAACCAAAAACAAAATAAACAAAATTGATCTATCATTGCAAGCCCAATAAACTTTCACACCCAAAATGGTACTTACATATACAGTAGTAAGAATAGCCTCTTTGAATGGGCCAAATCCTTTGGCATTCTAGGTTGGGAAGTTAAGTGGACATGACATGAGCTTCTTTCTCTCAGAAGCATTGACATCACAACCATGTTTAACTGTTCATCTTACATTAAAATTAAACAGACCTCGAATTTGTGCTCTCCAAACCAAACTACCTGCTCTATGGATGCTTGCAAACAAAAATATTTGTACGGTCTGGTTCTAGGCATTAAAAAAAATTTCCGCTTATCCAGTTATCCTTGATCCTTTTTTTTTTTAAAAAAAAAAAAGAAAGAAAAATAATGGCGCACTTTCAACCTTTTGATTCCATTCATTGTTTGTGACCGGAAACTCATATTATATAGAATGAATGAAATGAAGATTTTTTTGAACGACAACTGAAATAAAATTAAGCAAGAAGCAAAGTACAGCAGCTGGCCAGAAAGACACACACTTTTGCTTTCTAACAAGAAGAACAGCCTTACATCACCTCTCAGCACACCAAGCCTACCAAGCCTACTTACAAATTTGAGTAGCTAGAGTGGGATTGAGCAGCCAATCCACCCATGCAAGATTTATCTTTTTACACCTATGACTAATCCAAAAGAATGAGTAAAATTGGGCATCGCTTAACATCTGCATCTCCAAAACCTGACTGTCTCGAAAAATGTAATTATTTTTATACTTCCAAATAATCCAGCAAGTAGTGTAGCATACCGCTTGCCACAGCCTCTGAATTTGGGAAGGGAGACGTTGAACTGCTGTGTTGGTTAAGGCATCCCTGACATCTATCGGGGGTGGGCCAAAGAGCTGCCACCATGATCGGACCTTTCTCCATAGACAAGATGAAAGGCGACATCCAGCCAAGATATGATCAACTGATTCCTGCTCAGTTCTGCAAAAAGGGCAGCTGACATCCACAATTTCCATACCTCTAGTTTCAAATTTAATTTGGTTGGGAGCCGACCTTGGGCCGCTCTCTAGACACACAAGTTCACTTTCTGAGGGACCAGCGAAATCCAGGATGTATAAGTGAGTGGTGAGGTCTCCGACTGCAAGCATGCGTCATCCAACAAGGAAGAAAGTTTCCTCACTGAAAATGAGCCATTGAGATCCAAAGGCCAGCTCCAATCGTCTTTCGCATCTGTTGAGAAGGAAACATGAGATAACAAAGAATTGAGTTCTATCAGTTGCTCTACTTCAGCACCCTTTAACCTCCTCTTCCAACTCCAATGCCAAACCCACTCTCTCCCCACCCATGCGCCTTTATTGGAAACAAGGCACTCACCATTTTCCTCAGCCCTATATAGCCTACTGTATTTCTCTTTTAGACAAACACTCTCTGCCCATAAATCTTTCCAGAATTTCACCTCATCCCCCTTTCCTACTTTTCTCCTAAAAGAATTGATAAAGTCAATCCATTTTTCTTCTATCTCGAACCCAACCTTTACAATATTACCCCATACCTCTCCAGATAGACTCTCTTCCTTAGACTTTCCTACTTCTCCACTCTCCCCCCAAATGGATTTAATAACTCTAACCCACAGAGCTTCCCCACCCTTCATAAACCTCCACCACCATTTCCCCAATAAGCCCAGATTTTTTGTATACAAGCTACCAACACCTAATCCAATCGTAACTTTGGTAGACAAAATTTTTTTTCATGCAACCCACGAGTTTTTCCTATCCTCCCCTACCCCTCCCCAAAAAAAATTCATCCTTATACTCTCAATGTGTTTTATAACGTTCTTTGGGGCACGAAACAGGGAGATGAAGTATAAGGGCAAGCTTCCTAGAACGGATTTGAGCAGCGTCAGCCTCCCACCAGCTGATAGGACTTTATACCTCCATGAGTTCAGCTTCTTTTTGATTTTTTCTAGCATAGCCCGCCAAGCATCTGACTTGTTAATGTTTTCCCCCACGGGGAGCCCCAAATACGTCATCGGTAATTGATCTTCTTTACATCCCACCTTATTTGCTAAACGGTGAACCTTTTCTTTAGGGACTCTAACACCAATTAATCTACTCTTTGTTGCATTCACACGAAGACCCGAGGCCAATTCGTAGCACCTTAATAACTTCAACAGATTCACTATATTATCCTCCTTCCAATCCGCAATAAAAATTGCATCATCAGCATATTAAAGGTGAGATACCACCAAATTCCCATCCCCGACCTTCACTCCTGTGAATAGATTATTTTCCACCGCTACTGGCATCATTATATTGAGGGGTTCAGCAACAATAAAAAAAAGGAATGGCGATAAGGGATCTCATTGCCTCACCCCCTTCTCCATCTTGAATTCTGTTGTTGGAGAACCATTTACTAGCACTGACACCATGGAGGACTCCAAGCAAGCTCGAATCCACCTCCTCCATTTGGGGCTGAATTCCATTTGCTGCATAACCATGTCAAGAAACTTCCAGCTGATGCTGTCGAAAGCTCTTTTAAAGTCTACTTCGAACATCACTACTTTGTGCCGTTTTCTCATCGCAAGTCTCAGCACCTCATTGATGATTAACATTCCATCCAAAATCTGCCTTCCTTTTATAAATGTTGTTTGCACTTCACCAATCAACTTAGGCATAACCCTTTTCAATCTGTTCGCCACGATTTTGTACTGATAGCCCACTAGGCTAATTAGGCAGTAGTCAGGAAGAGAGGTTGGGTTTTCTCTTTTTGGCACCAGAGTGATGAAGGAGGAGTTGCACCCTTTATCAATGACACCGGAATTTCCAAAATGATGTACCCATTTCATCACATCTCCTTTTATGACATTCCAGAATCGTTTTAGAAAATTAAACAAAAACCCATCTGGACCCGGAGACTTTCCACCTTCACAACTCCAAACTGCATCTTTCACTTCTTCTTCGGAAAACGGGGCCTCCAACATCTGCTGCATTTCACTGTTTAATTTTCGGAACCTATTGCTTTTGAACGATGGCCTATTCCAAAAATCTTCCTTGAAATTCCTTTGGAAGAACTTAAACACCTCTTTTTTAACTTCTATGGGGTCCTCCTTCCAAACCCCATTAATAGACAGACCATTCAGATTATTTTTCTTAAAGGCTCTACCAACAATGTCCCAGGTCCTCCATAATCATCGTGCAAGAAACAATAAAGTATCTAACTTCAATATTAGATATAAGTAAGTTTACGTAATTGGGAAACTTGAACATTTAAAAAAACAAAGATTTTTTTTCTCTCTTCTTTAGAGAGAAGAGAGAAAGGTAAAATAAGAAAATCCTAGCTGTTAGCTATAAGGACCATGCCGATATAGATGAACAAAGACTTCATTCGTTTTGGTGCATGTGAGCAATTTCAAGGGAGAATGTGCATTCAAACTTGGATTTTGTGGTAAAAACTATAAGCTTTACCATTAGGCTAAGGCTTGGTAGTTAAATGAAGACATTTTAGAATTGGCCTAAGCTTACATAGAGGGCAATGAAAATGAAGCTGTCCAGAAACATGATTGTTTGTCAATTTGGCATTAAATTATTGAAAGTTTCCTATACCCAGCGGAAAACACAAGCCACTCAAAGAAAAGGTGAACAATTGGCCACTGAGTGAATTAATGCAACAAAAGTCTAAAAATAATTGGTATTTTTCTCATTTAACCAAGGTTATCTGGGCCGCAAAAGAGAACTCACAAGATCTTCAACAAAAGCTCAAAAGCCCAAAACTAATTTCTCATAATAACTACAATATCTTAAAGTAAGGAACTAACATTCAAGAGAAAAAAGGTCCAAAGATTATCTGAGGTTCTGAATTATGATTAAAAGAGTTCAAATACGGTAAGGAATAATGAAATTGTACTTAAAAACTTCGTATAAAATCATTCAAATAGCATACTAAAATATTCATCTGATAATATAAGATTTTACGAAAGTTGCTAAAATATGCTCATTTCGGAAGTGCTAAAATATCTATGTTTTAGACTTTATGACAGTTGCTTGTATAAACATATCACAATCTTTTCTTTTTCCAAATGAGCTTAGTAAAGTTAGGATTGGAATGATCCTATGATGCACGAAGTGATGCAAAGCACTCAACTTCTGAGTTCTAGTTCTTATATGATTATTTCATAGCATCTAAAGAAATGTCAAACTTCCAAAGACAACAACCTCTTTCTGTAAATTGTCCCCCTCTTCGTTTTTAGGCAACATACCAAGTAAGAAGTAAAACCAAATTCAGTCTGTTCAAACACCAACATCAACTCTGTTTACACCAGTTCAGTGGAGCATTTTCTCAAGTAGGTAATGTTGAATTTGAATGGTACATTAGCAGTGCAAGAATCACACGATATACTTCTCAAAATACTGGTCAACACAGTCATCTAAGCTGCTGAAACCAAGTAATAACAGAAACAGAAACCACTTTGCAGCCCACTCATTCAAAATTCTAGCTACGTAACCATTGTAGCAACATTAACAGAAAACACAGGTATTCAGTTTAACCCACATAATAAATCCAGCTAAACAACAGTCAAAAGTCCACAAATCCAGAAGCAAGTTGCGATTAAACAATACAGACCCAGGTCAGAGAACGTCCATGATCAGCAAAACTAGAACCTCTGTAATCAAAGCCAGTGAAAGTCGAAGATGCTTACCTCAGAACAAACTTCAACAATAGCTTGAAGATCAACTCCGAATGTGTCTTTGTGCATGGATAGCTCTCTCAGGAGCTCGTTCCTCAACTTCCCGGTCTCCTGCAAAACATGGATTCTAAATCCTACCAGCGATCATGAATTCAGATCATTGCATACGTACTTTACGCAATTTACTCCTTTTGCTTTTTAATGCCTTTGATTTTAGTTTAATTTATAATAAATGGAGCTTCTCGTTCCTATTAAAGGTTGAGGGTTTGACTTTAACTAATAATCATTTATATTTTTTTGTGTTAATTGATCTACTAAGGGTTCAAAGGAATGCACAAATGGATTCGGGAGCTGGAAACTGGAAAGTGAGCTTGAAAAGAGGTCAGTTTAATAATGACCGGAAACAACTAGAGGCAAAACTCAATGACTTGCTTGGGAAGGAGGAGCATTATTAAACTCAGCGTGCCCAAGCGATTTGACTTAAGGAAGGGGACAGAAATGCTCGATTCTTGCATTAGGTAGCCTGAGGTAGGGTGTTAAATACTGTTATTGTTAAGTATACTGCACCCTAAATTTTTAAGGTATATCATATGTATACCGCGCTGCATACTGTTACCGCTTTCACAAAAAAATAAATATTTAAATATTATTTTAAGATGACATAAATTCAATAATTTTTTTTGCACATTTTGTATATATTCTAATTTTTCTCATCATAATTTATCAAATATAACTAAAATATATATGATAGAAGATATTTTTTTAATACAAAAAAATATTTAAAAAATGTTGTATATATAGAGAGAGAAAATAAATAATACTAAAAAAGAAACTAATTTATTGATATTAGTGAAACAAATACTTTAATAACAACAATACATTTTCTAATACTACATTGAGTTCATATGTGGTTCAAAATAACCATTAAATTTTTATTTTAACTAAGAAAAGTAACTAAAAAATAAAAGTAATATTTTATTTTATGATCTGTGTATTAATTATATTTTAATTTTTTTATATATTTATGATATTTTGATGTAAAATAACAAAAAAAAATCTCACATGCATCTATGAAAGATAAAATACCACAGTATGTACCTTACGGTATTTGCGATATACCACGTATTTAGACAAAATGTACACAAGAAGTGGGCGGTATGCAAAATACCGTGGTATACAGTGCAGTAAAATGATAAAATGTAAAAACATTTGTATCACGTACTGCTTACCCGCAGTAAGTGGTATACTATGATATTTAACTTTATGATGTCAAGTCGGAAACAGAGAAACTATATTCACTAATTGACTATTGAAGCTGGTATTGAGGTTAGCTCTATTGTAGATATTCAGCGAGGAAGCAATGGCTTTCTTTTCTAGTCTTTTTTGTCCATCAGTCCATCCAAAATGGATGAACTTCTTTCATTAGTTACGCATATACTTTTAGTAGTAATGAATGAAAAATTATTTTCTCATTATGATCCAGTTGAAGTTTGTACGGTGATTTTCAAATGTTCCCAACTAATTACTTTGGACTGGATGACCTCGTGCAATTATTTTTTCAAAGGTATTAGCATATTATGGGTCACGATGTCACTGACTATATTATTGGAATTTTGAATGAAGGGGTGGTTCTTGTTGACCTAAATTACACCTATCTAGTCTTGATTCCAAGGACCCAAAATCCTCGTGGCTTATTTGACCATCAACTTATTAGCCTACGCAACATCTTGTATAAGATAGTCACGAAGGAAATTGTCAACTAGTTAAAGCTCATTATGGATTCAATTATTTCTGAGCATTAGAGTGCTTGTGTCTCAGGAAGACTTTTGACTAATAATGCATTGATCGCACTTGAGACTTATTATCACACTAACTCAATGTCTGGGAAATCTGAAGGGGCTTTGGCTGTTAAGCTCAATATGTCAAAAGCTTATGACTAAGTTGAATGGTGCTTCTTGTGAGGCATCCTGACTAAGCTAGGTTTTCAGTCAAGGTGGATTAAGTTAGTTATGGGATGTGTGGAATTAACATCCTTTTCAGTTATGATTAATGGTGCTCCATCTAAATGTTCTCCCTACCCCGAGGCCTTCGACAGAGTGACCCTTTATCGCCCTTATTGTTTCTTCTTTGTGCTGAGGGATTTTCTACCATATTCCGCCATGCTGAAGCTTAGAATCTTATTATAGGGGTTTCGATAAACAAATATAGCCATTTGGTTTCAAACTTGCTACTTGCCGATGACAGTATTCTTTTTCTCCGGGCTAGAGAATAAAGGGTGAGGCACTTATTAGCTAATTTTTAGGTCTACGAATGTGGCTCGAGCTAGAAAGCGAGTATGAGTAACTCCTTTCTCATTTTTAGCCTGAATATTTCACATAATCGGCTTCAGCGCCTGTGTCGTATTCTTGGTATTTATAATTGTTTGAAGGAGGATCGCTATTTAGGGTTTTTGTGGCTCTTGGGAAAGAAGAAGACCTTACAATTTGAATATCTCATTGAGATGGTTACGAGGAAGCTTGCTTGTTGGAAAGCTTCCTTACCTTCCTAGGCTAGTAGAAGGACGTTAATTAAAGCTGTCATTCAATCGATACCTACCCACCTGATGAGTTGTATCCTCATGCCTATTGAAGTTTGTGATAAGCTGAGGTTTCTTTCTATTAAATTTTGGTGGTCAACGAATATAGAGGTTAACAAAATCCCGTGGTGCTCATGGGACAGACAATGCATGTCAAAGTAAATGAGTAAGTATGGATTTTGAGATATCCCAGCTTTTAATAGGGCTATATTGGCTAAACAAAGCCAGTGCTTCATTTGAAATCCAACAAGCCTTATGTTTCGAGTATTCAGAGGCAAGTATTTCCCTTTCACTAATTTTTTGCATGCTCTCAGAGCTTCGTCATACTTAAATGTATAGAAGGGTATACTTGTCGATCAGGATGTCATCAAAGCTGGAGGTTTCTGGAGGATTGGCCGAGGAGTGGAGGTGTCAATATGGAATAATAATTGGACTTCGGGGCCATATATGAAACTTGTAACTACTTCTTTCCCAAATCTATCCCATTTCACAGTTGCTAATTTGATTAACCAAAGTACTTTCACATGGAAGGAAAGGAATATAGATGTGCTCTTCCACCCTTCGGATGCAAGCACTATTAAATGTATTCCTTTGAATCCCAAGTTTTTAGAGGACCTCTTCACATGGGGAATAATGGATAATGGGCAGTTCTCAGTTAAATCAGTATACTTCCTTGTTTATGTCTTTTTGTATGGTCAAGACCCCTTGGTTAAATATGACTTTTGGCAATGGTTGTAAGGCCTAAAGCTTCTTCCTTGGGTGCAGGTGTTCTTTTGGCGAACATGTGCAAACATATTACCTATGAGGGATAATCTATAGGTTCATGGAATTCAGGTTATCCCTTTATACCCAGTATGCAATCAAGGAGGGGAATAACACGTACATTTTCCCGTAATACCCGTTTGCTCGCTCAATTTGGAGTCCGGTTAATTTAGATATTCCTCATTTTCCTCTTGATTGCACGGATGGGATTTGATCATTCTTTCATGATGAACCATTTAAGGTATTGAAACTTGCAGTGGCATGATTGCGCGGATGAGATTTGATCATTCTTTCATGATGAACCATTTAAGGTATTAAAACTTGCAGTGGCATGCTAGTTTCTCTAGTTTAATTGAAACAAGGTTATGCATGAGGCATTTTGTTAAATACCATCGCATCTAGCCTTCAGTATCCATGCTTGGTTAGATAATTAGCAACGGGAAAACACCTCATTTCGAACTCCATGAAGGATGGAACCTAGGGTGCCTCCGGAGTGGATTCCTCCACCTGAAGGTACTATAAAGATCAATGTTGATGCAACTTGCTAGTGAGAATGTTAGCAAGATGCTGTTAGCGTGATGGGGCAGGACGGTGGTAGTGATGTTTTCCTCGCCATTTCTTATAGCTTTGATTACCTTGGTCTTGATCCGTTCTACTTGGAAGTGGTGGCATTGTTGTGGGGCTTGAAGGAAACTTATCGTCGAGGTTTTCTTAAGTTGATATTGGAGTCTAACTCTCAGATACTGGTTTTAGGAATTTTAATTTCTCAGATTCCTTTTTTATTTTATTTTGGAGCTATTGTTGATGAAGCTTGGTACTTTATAGGCCTATTTCCTACTTGTATTTTTTCTTATACTAGTCATCATGTCAATGACGTTGCACACTCTCTTGCCCGAAAAGGTGCAGGATGCGTTTCTTGGGGAGACCTTCTTCCCCCTTGGCTCTGTAATTCTCTCTTAAATGATCAATAAAATGATCTACGAGTCTTTCCTAAAAAAGAAAAGCTAAAGAAAGGTGTCATGCTATTTTTATTTCTATAGATAAATATTTTACTATATATATAATCACACACACACACACATTTATTTATTCCTTCTTTGGTCTGCAAATTTAGTGCCCCGATTTCCCATTATAATCATGTTACAAAACACGAGTCACATATGCGCCTAACTGTGTGCATCCTATCCTTTATAATTTTAGAAATATTTTTGTCAAAAGTTAAATATTCTTAATTTGTCCCTTTCCTCATCTCGCTAATGCTTCATCAGTTTCTCCTTCTCATTTTATCAATCCACAACAAAAATTAGTGGATGCAGTTTGTAGTAGGCTGTGACACAAAAGGACAGTCCTAGCACCCCTAAACAACTGAAGACATGTGACAATGCAATCTACAGCGGATTTGGGACAGAGAAAGGCAGGAAGTAATTGAACGGCTGGTTTTGCATCACTACTGGCTGACGACATTCAGAAATGCAAGACGTGGATGACACGGGACAATGTGGGTAAGCTAGGATAACTAGTAGTGGTGGAGCAAGTATTGAAGGTGGTGGTGACATTTGGAGGGTGGCAGAGATGACAGCCGTTCAACCTGTGAAGTGTTTCAACAAAAGAAAATTATAAAAACAAATGGTTTGGGTCAAACTTTGCATTTGCCCCTCATTTTTTTTTCTAAATTAATCTTTAATGTTCTTTTAGGTATGCATATTTGTACAAATGAAAAATAATAAATATGTATACAAGTACCCAAATGTTCTTTTGGTCATGTCTAATACGATTTGTATATATTTGTCATATGCAATTTGTACAAACTTTTCCCTTTCTTTATACATTGGATTTTTGTGTGTTTGTAGTTCACAATAAACATTTTTCCACTACACTAGTAAACAGTGTGGATGCATCAAATCTCTCTATACTTAAACAAATATATGAACTCACAAAGAAGTGCACATATCATCAAAGTATGGTAGTGACAAGTACTAAAATCGTTTTTCTCTAGGAATGGAAGTAGTTTACCGTACTTAATATCTGCCTATTATCTAACTGGAAATTATAGATGAATTTTTAATCTAACTACTATGAATTAACTAAACTAACTATTGTAGTAAAATAAACTACTAATTATTGGTAGGTAGCAAAAAACAACTAAAATAATTAACGATTAGAAACCTCATACTTAGAATTAAATCCCCTAGAACTTCCCTTGTGTTGCTTTTACTCTGGCTTAATAGGACAGTGATTTATTTGGACTGTGGCATACTACCTAATGTAAATTAGTTCCCTATTATTTTTCTTACACTAACCTTATTTTTAAGTCACTGATAGGGTATCCAAGCTTACCACCATTCCTAATAATGCATTATAAGTCCTATGACCCACTAATAGGTTTCACTCTAGTCCAGAGGTATTTTATCTCACATATTACTCCCAGTTATGATAATATCCCTTTATTCAACGATGATCCATAACAAACATAACATATATTACCTGACGCATGTTCATCATCCTACATTGAGTTAATAGACTAGCTATTATTAATTAACACTACAAAGCATATTGGATAAATCATAAGAAAAAACAAGACCATAATAAACTAGAAATAATCACAATCATAAAATCATTCCAGGGTTCATCTACCTTAAGCATAAGAAGAAAAAGTTTAGCTCATAGTGCCATAAAATAAACACCAAAGAATTAATAAAAAACTAAGAAAAGAATGATCCATGGCTAAATTTCTTCTTCTCCAAATTTTTTTTGATTCGGTGCTCATAAAATGGTATTGATCTTCAGAATTGTCTGTGGCAGCCTTCCTCATTGAAAAACTTTTTTTTTTCTATCCAGCTACAGCTCTTTTCTTCTATTCTACTTTCTTTTTCTGAATTAACCCATGAAGCCCTAAAATTTAGGCAAACACGGGTTGGTCCATGGCCGTGTAAGAGGCCATATTACCCTTCTCAAACTTAAAATCTCACTTATTGCAACATAGTTTGGAATATAGCTATGTAAAGCACTGCATGGGCATATTCAAGGGCGTGTAAGCTCCAAAACTTCACCAAATTCCTTCCTAACCCATATGAAGCTGAAATATGACTTAAAAACAAAATATGAATCAATTAAGCACCATATCCTAGCAAAAACACAACAAAAGACAAGCAAATACAAAGAAAAAACCTATAGAAAACATAATTAAATATGAGCATATCATATTTTCCTTCCATACTTGAACTTTTGTTTGCCTTCAAGCAAAAACTCAAGAAGAAAAGTCTGAAAATTTCTTAAAACCTTAAAAAGAATTGAAACATAGAATCATTTTCTTGAGCAAAAAGATATAGAGAGAATTTGAGACTCTAATTATCTTAAGAAATTAACAAGATTACTAAGCATGCATCTCCTTCTATCTAGCACTTGTAAAAACAAAATAATTTCAACAGCAACAATTCAGCCTCAAACTAGTAACCCATATCTCCCAAAACCGAAAAGAATAACATCAAATTTTCATACAAAGTACAAAGCACAAATCACACTAAGCCAGAACTTACTATGCACAATCAGTCAAATCACAAACCATGGATGGGGTGGTTAATTACTTTTCAATATATTTTATTCAAACAATTCTTGTCATATGTGAAAAATTTTTGTAGCAAGTGCACACTACATGGTTCTGTCTATGCCCAAGTTAATTCTCAATACAATCCAATATGATCTTTTGATCATACTCATACTTTTAACATCTTTTTGAACTGTGACTGACTATTGCTTTATGAGAAGACCTCAACCTACTTTAACACTAAAAATAGCGAAGTATAATACTTTCATACTTTACTTTACTTTTCTTTACCTTATCAATAATCAACCACAATTCTATCAACCAAACGTTCTACAAATCAACATAGAAAAGCAAAACTTAGGATGTTTTGAACAATGAACTAACCACAAAAACTTGATGCAAAAATAGCTTCTCGAGATCATTTTCCACTTGCTTGCTAATAAATTGCAAAAACATTTTAAAAATAAATTAAATGCTAAAGTAAAAGATTATGAATCACTTACTGGGTCTTCAAATTAAGAACTCAAGACGTTAAATTAACAACCACTATCTAATAAACACATGCTCAATAAAATGATTCAAAAACAAATAAGCTCCAAAAATTTAAAAATTTTTAGAAAAATCAGCAAAATGATAAATTAAAAAATAATCATAATAAATCAGGGCTGAAAATAAAATCCACACTATACTTAAATTGTATATTGCCCTCAATGTGCTAGCCTGTAGAATAAAATGAAAAAGAATGAGAGATAAAGACTGATACCGCCCTTGAAAAGAGAAAAATGAATTAGTTGTCGTGCATGTTGTTGTTCCAAAAAGCAGTTCTATAAAGAGTGTTGAATCAGACTTCTAATCAAAAATTTGAAGGCTTAAAAAAGAAGAAAAAATGATTAACCACAAAATATAATAAAAGAAGCATAAGCAAATATAATGAAACTAATATGAAATATTATGAAAACAAAATTAGGAATAACCAAAGCCCAAAAGTCGAACATAACGGAAACATAAATGGAGGTAAAAAAATTAAAAATAACAATAATATCTAGAATAATATAGCCATAAAATGTAAATAAATGTCCTACATCGTAACAAATCAAGCATCTCCAAGGGGTGGAATTTCGGTAGAAGTGCTCGAGGTTGTCATCATCGGTATAGGCTTAGCAGAATGCTCAGTAACCCTAGCCTCACTTCTCGAATCTTCGACCATAGGCTCAGTCCTAGCATCTTCAACCTCCTTGGCGGCAGTAATAGTAGGCTCAGTGACTTTCTCATCAGCTCTTTCCTTAACTCTCTCCTCCATAACAACAAAACTCGGCTCAGCCACAGTAGAACTAGGTCAGTCCTCCCAGTTGACAATATAGCAGTCATGGCCTTATCTCCACCCTTAATGGCTTGCTCATCGGCGGCATCTGCTCCTCCAAACATTAAGGAATGACAAAATAGTCAGTAGAATCATCATCATCATCATGAGCTGAACCCTACTGGGCATGTCTAGATGCACCTGCCTATTTGCCTTCCAAGAAATATAAACTAATAGTCTCCTCTAAGCTTAAAGTCCTCGCCTCAATAGTAGAAAGGCGATAGCTCATATCCACATTTGATCCAACATGAACTAGAGGTGATCTAGGATAAGCTATTGCCTTTGAAAAATGTCTGATAATGTGATCAGTTTAGAACTAGTGGATGTAGAGGTAGCCTATGTCTTGGTAGTAGTAGTTTTCTCAACTTGAACTTCTACCCGCGTCCTTAGGATAAAGCGTGTTGAGTTCATGTTGGCCATTCTAGGCTTAATTGAGTTGGCTTTCTTTAGTATCCCCATAGCCTTAATTGAGTTCATGTCGGCCATTCTAGGCTTCACCACCTCTGTAATTAGTTTTTCAAGTATGAAAACATCGAGGGTCTAAGCCAACCCCATCACAAATGGCCTTACACAAATGGATCCAATCCTCACATGGTAAGCAATGTCCTGCACCCACCAGGCAAATGAAATGACCAAGTGACAATGCATTTAGCGAATGATACATAACAGGTGGATGAGGTCCGTCTTGGTCACTACACCTGTGCTCTCCCTCCTACCACCAATAGAATAAGTAATTAGATAATGCACATAATGCATGGATGGCAACCTCAATATAGATGCCTTGGATGTCGTGGGCTGGTAAATGCCTCCATCCTCGGTGATCTCTACCCAAAACTCATGTGGAGTAGGAGTGGTGGTGTCAAACTCGTAGAATTCAACTCAAAGTTCCGCTCTCAAACCTTCTAGGTGTAAAAACCAAGGCACCACCTAAGCTCCTCCAAACTCAACTCAAAGTTCTACTCTCCAATGCAAAACTTTACTGCATTAGGCTGACTTCAGCTGATATTGGTCATATTGAACTTAAATGCGCTTCTTTGCCTTTAAAATATCATTTCTATCCCGCTGGGCATCCTTCTTGAAGTCGTGAAGCGAGTTTGACTTCTTTGGTTTTTTTGCTTGCCTCTTGGGGTGGATCGGGAGCTTCTCCTGGCGCTTTGTTATCCTAAAAGATGCAGAAGATCTTTTTTACTAATGCAACAATAATTGCAAACATCATATAATCAATATTAATGTCAAGAATAAGAGTTCTAAACAAAAATCAAAAGAATTCCCATATATGAAATAGGTCTAATTTAACTTTAGGCATTAAGGTGATCAAGCTTAATATCCTATGCTAAATGCATAATAATCACAGGAATTCAAAACAATGTAGTTCACAATAAGGCTCTTTCTTGATGCTCAAGAAACTAATATTCTACCACACCAAATGTCTACCAACACCTAGATTTCATAAAATTTCAAGACAAACTAAATAATCAAGGCATTCTTCACAGATCAAAACCTAAAACAACATCAATCCATGCCATAAAATCCACCCAATCAAGCATACATAGCATAAATTCCATAAACCATCAATTTCAACTCTTCCTCTTCCAAACACAATAACCAAAATCTAATACTTGCAAAACATGATATCAACTCGAAACTAACATGAAAAGGCATGCAAAATTAGCCAACTAACTTATATGAAACCTACCCGTGGCAAGAAATCAAACTAATCTTCAATAATCTTCAATTAAAGTTAGGGGGAGAGTTACCTCCAAATAGAGAATATCAACTATGCAGGGATGAAAATTGAAAACTCGGACAGGACACGGACTCCTCTGACAATGAAAAACATCACTCGAGATGCAAATAAGCTATGGTTTAAGTTTGGGGTTGTAGGGAAAAAGTTTGTGTGAGTTTTGCTCGATTGCGATCAAGCTTATATAAGCGTGATACACATCTTATAACACAGGTGTGTAAATGCTCGTGTTACCCACAACTTTCTCAACACACCATTAAACACGAGCATGCCACATGTTGTGTATACGTTTTGAACCTTTTTTTTTTTTTAAACTTAAAGATGAAACAGGGGGGTTAACACGATCGTGTGAATGACCGTGTACATTCAACACAACTCCGCACACGGTCATGTAACTGACCGTGTATGTGCTCTAAAATGATTTTTTTTTTAAAAAACACGAAGATGAAACACGTTCTATAACATGGGGGCATATATGGCCGTGTTACATAAACACGTTTTAAAACATAAGCATGTATGTGCCTGTGTTTAAACTATAAAATTCTAAGGTTCTGAAAAACACGGGTAAGAGTAAGGTCACATATAAGATTATGTTATGAAATACGTCTTGATACACAACTTAGACACGAACCGTGTTTGGCTATTGTAATTGAAATAAAAATTCATCTTGAAAAATTAACTTTCTTAAATCAAACATGGCTCTATAAGAGCATGGTGCATATTAGCTTATTCGTTTATGAGCCATGAGGAGACTTTTTTAATAAAAAAAAATTCTTGTTGTATTTATTTATTTATTTATTTATTTTTTCCCTTCTATGTGTGAATAAGGATGATACAAAAAGCAAAGAACTCGAGAACAAGCAGACAACGCCCAATTGGAAGGCCATTAGTTAACCAGTGGGCCTTTACCGGTCATACGAGTTAGGCTTCCGAAAAAAGAAGAGGCCCAAATCGATGCTTTGTGGCAAGTGCTTGCACAATTGTAGAGGCCCAAAAGGAAAAGGTTCCAAGGATATTTTTCACTTGTTGTTTTCTTATCAAACAACGTTTTATCATATGTTGTTGTGTACCCGAACCGAAACATTCGATTTCAATTACTTAACCAAGAACCCAATCAAGAATGTCCATTATTAACCAACCCGTCTTCCCCTTCGATGAAACCTACATTCTTATACATTTCTCGAAGGAAACTCTCTCATTTTTTTATAAGATATTCCAATTAAAATGCAACATTTTATAAGTCAATGATATATGATTATAAAAAATAATAGAAACATAATCTTGGCCACCAAAATTAAAGTATTACGCATCCTTACAACACCAAATAAAAAGAAAAAAATTGGATAAATTCAAAACTTTCATGTAAATAAAAATAAATATGGGATTAATAACTTGCAAATAATCAAAATAAATAACAGGCAATTGATTAACTCTATCATTTAGATGAACTTGTTTTCTTCCAATGAATTTGTAACTTATTTTAATTAATTTATGAAAAACATGTTTTTTGTTGATTGCTTAAGTTAAAGTTTCTGATTGATTAGAACCCAGATCTAGATTCTCACATATTAAAATAAATATTACAATTGGTGCTTTTTCCTTCTTCTATTAATTCGATTACAACTATCGATGCTAGCTTCTGTTTTAAATACTCTCTCCGACCATACCATATTTGACCTCTCCTAATTAGTGAGGAAGGTGAGAGTTTCAGATGGGAGATTTTAATGAGATTTGTAAACAAGGGGCATAATTGTCATTTAAATGATAAAACTTAACAATAGATGATGGTGCAAAAGAATTAAGACGGCATAAAATAGTAAATGATGTAAAAAATATGGAGTCAAGGGAATAAATTATGTATTAATCACTAATTTATATGTATGTATGATGTAGCTTTTAATATATATATATATATATATCATGGTCAATGGATGCATTGAAAGGCTTGTCTTGGGGAAAAGGAATTAATTAATTAGGAGGTAATGGCTCTGCTTTTAATGGAAATGGAAATGAAATGGTAATGTAAGGGAATTTTTCCATGTCACTAGTAAAGGTGTTCAGTAGGCCAGGTTGAAACTGGGACCAACACGTAGTCAAACCCAACACAGCTTCACCCTGACCTAGGATAGGATGGGGCGGGTGTGGGCTTGGGGGATGGGGCGTTAGGGGTAAAACTGCCATGGCCTAGTTCTCAAATTGGGTCCAAACTAGGCATGGCCCAAGCACTACTTGACCCAGGCCCTTCGATCTCATGCCGGTCCAAGCTGGTCCCAACAGGCTGCCTCCAAGGGCCCATTCCTAGAATTCAAAAGAAAGTGAGAATGGTAAGACAAGTCCCCCCAATGGCTTCCTGCTACTTTTGACCCCCAAATTCCACTTTTACCCCCTCACCAACTAGATTTTGAAAAAAAAATTGTAACAAAAAAATGGTCTCTTCTATAAATAGAGAAACTTAGTTGCAACACTTCTTTACACCATTCTCTACAATTTCTTCTCCTCATCTACTACATTTTCTCTTACTTTGTTCAAACTGTCAAGCATATGTTGCTAATCTTTTCTTAATCTTTCCTTAATCCCTTCCAACTTTCTTTTTCATCTCTACTATTATTTTTTTACAAATGGCTTTCAAGGGAAAGGGAAAGGCCACCAAGGGTGTGGGTAGCTCTTCATCCTACACCACTGATTTAAGATCTTTTTTCTATGGTTAATCTCGGCCCGTGAACCGAGGGGTCCACATTCACAATATGAATAAAGATGAGTAATTCGACATGGTGGAATATGATTTAGGGCTCGACAATCAACTATTCGACAACAACGTCAAAGAGGTGGAGGCCACGCTAGCTAAGAATATGGGTGGAGGAGATGGCACCCAACCGATCCCGACAAGCCATCACCCTAAAATGGAGCAAACACAAGATAAATCCTCTATGCTCATCACATGGGTCTAGGAATATTTTGACCAAGTTTTCAACAAAAAAAATGTGGATGTCAACAATGTGAGGTTTGCAAAGTATAAGCATTACAAAATTAAGCTAGCGTATAAAAAGAACTTTGGTATGAGAAGACTCAAATGCCATATGGATCATAAACATTCAAGTCTCTATCTTGTTTTAGTTGCTACTTCAAGTGGACAAACATAGCTGGGAAGTACTGCCAACGAGCCAGACACTCTTAGATTTAACCAGCAATAATGTAGACAAGGTATGGTAGAATGGATGATATCCACTAAAAAACCAGTTAAACAAGCTAAAGATATGCATATGGAAATTTTGATTAAATCACAATTAAACACGGCTTTTAAAAAGACATTTAGCATTACTGCTAAAATGGAGGCATTCAACTTGTATAAAGCTGATAAATTAAACCTACAAGCATATTTTTCTACTCTTAATCACCACATTTCATTCACTAGTAACATGTGAACTTCACCATTAGGATAAGATTATTATTGTGTTACTACTTGTTAGATTAATGTAAAATGAGTCAATCAAAAGCACATCATTGCATTTATATGGATAGAGGTTGATCATACTGGGTGAAAAGTTTGAGGTCATTTCTAAAACTTTGAAAGAGTTTTATTGTCATTAAAAGTTTTTAGCATCACATTTGACAATGCATCAAATAATTATGATACGGCTAAGACATTGATTGAATCTTTTGAATCTATTAGGGATTGTTAACACCCAATTTTATCCGGACGCTAACTTTTGTTTAGTTCTAGGTTAGGAAAATTAGTTTATGAGGCATTTTTATTTTTGGGGGCAATTTGGTCTTTTTGGTCATTTTATAGCTTAGGAAGTTGGTAGGATTAAGTGCATTTAGATTTTGTTGTCATTTTGTGTTATGAATTTTTAGGAATTTAGAATGGCCATCTAGGAGATAAATAGGAACTAATGTAGTTTATATACTAATTTGGAGTTCTTAAGATTTTGTAGGGTCAACTTAAGCCAAAGGAAAAAAGTTGAGGTGGAAATAGAGGGGTTTTAGAATGTTCTAGGTAAAATTGAAAACTCTGGGGCAAATCTGTTAACTTTAGAGAATTTTAGGCAAATATGGCAAACCTATAAAATTCTGGGCAAATTCTGGTGGTTTAATAAAATTCTGAACTAATTTAACAAATCTTAAAAGTTTTGGGTTATATTGAAATATTGCATGAAATTAAGGACTAGAATGGTAGCTTAAAAGTTTTGTTAGACTTAAACTAATATTATGGCCATATTATATCCTAATCCTATCAAATCTAATTTTGATGATATTTAATCTCTCAGAAATGTGTTAATCATGCCTCTAATTCACCTGTGAATAGGAAGTTAGCGTTTGGAAGAAGGAGAGAGAAAAAGCTAGAAATTGGCAAAAATTGGGTAACTTGTGTCCGTGGCCCCTAACCTTTAATTATTGTACCACTTTAGACCCTAACATCGATTTTGTACATAAAAAATCTCTAATCTTGTTTAAATGTTTCATTTTGAACATTTTATAGATGGAAAATGTTAGTGAAAATAAAAAATGCCATGTGGCACGCCAAAGTGGACGATTTGCCATACTGGCACAATAAATAATAAGAGAAAATGCTAACTTTAATGCCTGAAAACATTTCCTTCAACAAATCCTCCTTAAAACATTTAATTTTAACAAAAAACTCTCCTCCTCTCCCTCATCCGATGAACCCACGTCTTCGGTTGCCTCCATCTCCTCCATCCAGCTCCTACTCCTCACGCCACATGCCTATTCTCCGGCTTGCCTCCGTCCCTTCAAGAACCACATCGCTAGCCTCGGCGACCACGCACTCAATGGATATAGCGAGTTCATGCCATCCTTGACTTTAAACTCGTCCCACCTGACTTTTCTTGAATGCACTACTGGTGACCGCCATCAAAATTTCCGCAAAAGGGAGCCTAACGACCTTTTTCCCACTGCCAACACCACCGCAACGATCGAGTACCAACCCCATCACCGCCACCATCCACCTTCGATTTCACCAAAACCACCTCTGATTTCACCCAGAAGGTTCGACGAGGCATTGATCTCATTGGCCACTCCCTTTTTGTGAAAAGTTGAAATGACTCAATGTGACTGACGGTCCCCTTGCGGTGGCACCGCATAGTTGCTGGTGATTGGAGGCGGGCAGAAGAGAAGAAGGTAAGCCAAAGGAGATGGAGCAAGACGGAAGAGTAGGAGGCAGCTAGAGGACAAGAGGCGAATGAAGGAAAGGGAGGCAGCCGGAGGAAAGGAGGTGGACAGAGGACAAGGTTGTTGCCGGAGGGGGGAGGGGAGGAAATTTTTTTGTTAAAATTAAATGTTTTAAGGAGGATTTGTTGGAGGAAAAGTTTTCAAGCAATAAAGTTAGCATTGTCTCCTATTATTTATTGTGCCAACATGGCAAATCATTCACTTTGACATGCCACGTGGCATTTTCCATCCATACTATTGTTTTCCATCCACAAAATATTCAAAATGAAACATTTAAACGAGATTAGGTATTTTTTATATACAAAATCAATGTTAGGGTCTAAAGTGGTAAAATAATTAAGGGTTAGCGGCCAAGGGCGCAATTTTCCCGCCAAAAACCCTACACTCGATAAAAACTGCGCATTTAGTCTCTATTTCTTCACTGCCATTCCCCCCAGAACCCTGAGCTTTTTCCCTTGCCGCCGTCACCTCTGGAAGTGCTACCCCTGTTGCCCGATGCCACCAACGCCGTCACGAGCCGTTGTCACTGATCCCAGTTCGTAGCCCCCACCTCGACTTGCACCGCGCCGTCGTCTTGAGGAGTTTTCCGTCGTCGTTTGCGCCAAGTTGGAGGGAAAAGGAGTAAGGCCAATTCGCGTCCGCACACGACTCCTCGGCCACGATCGTCTCAGTCGTCGACGGCCATCGTCCCTTCATTCCTCAGTGTCGCTGGCACCTCCCCATCCAGTCCCAAACTGCCCATCGTCTCGAAAGAGCCACCGCCGAGAGAATCGAAGAGGAGACCGCTTCCAAACCCGGAAATGGGACCCGTTCCTGCGTCTGACCCAGTCAACTTTCTTCTCTTTAGGTATAACTCTCGTTTTAGCCCCTATGATTTTTCATTTCATTCATTGAGTCACTAACCTTCTTTTATTTTGCAGATTGGTTATTAACAGCCAGCCTTTTATTGTTTTTTTCTTTTCCTGTTTTTATTTATTTGTTTGTTTAGGCCATGCATTAAGTTTGACTACTAAATTCACATAGGAATATAACTTAGATTATTTATTTGCTTATCTCTTAAATTTTTTTTAGAAATTGTTTAATTTTAGTTTTATTTAAAACTCATTATGTATATTAAAATAATAACAAGCAAAATTATTGGTTAGGTTAATTTTTTAATTGATTTGATAACTTAAATTTTTTCTCATCTATTTTATAAATTAGAAATAAATTAAATGAAGGTAATTGTAAATTACTCAACAAATTTTCAAGAATCCGTTTTTAGTGAATTTGATAAAATCCCGAGATAAATTATTCATTTGAATTCGATTGGTTTAATAAGACTCACAGCTTTAAACAATATATTCCTTTTAAATTCTTTGAGATTTCATATCCGGTTGGTCTAATAAGATTCATGGTTTGAAATTAAATTAAATAATTAGACATAATTAAGTAAATTTCATTAAAACTATTTTATCAACGATTAGGTAAAGAGACAAGAATTTAGGAAGATATAAAATCAAACCTCTTGGTACCAATTTTTTGGCTTTATAATAAAGTTATTTAACATAACCGAATCACGATCTTAGAATCTCTCATTGACCATAACAATTATCCAATCGACCTAGCTGAAATTGATTGATGGCAATTCCTAAAAACACATTGCTACAAGGATGCCACATTTTTTTACATAAGATGTGTCTGTCATATTTTTAACTTTTGTGTCTAAAAAGGGTTTCAGGTTTTGAACATTGAAATTTTTCCTATTCGGTGAGCAATCCATTACTTGACAGGGAAAATCCCAAAATTGCCAAAAAGTTCAAAGCATATTTTCTTAAAAATTAAGTAAATTTTAGCTGAAAATGTTTTAAACTTAACTGCCACACTCGATAGAACTCCAACTATGAGATGTGAATAGATGTAATTTTGTTTGTTGCACACATGACATGTTTTATAAATATCAAAGAAGAGAAAATGGTTTAAAAAAAGAGATGTGGAATAAGTTGTCTACATTAACCGTTGTGCTATGGTATTTTTATGAGACAACGACTTTTTGTTTTCATATATACAATCCCACTACACACAAGATTTTAATGTATTTGATTAACATTGCATGAGTTTTTAAACAATACAATGATGATGAGTTTTTGAAAGACATCATCAAAGCCATGAAAGGTAGATAGATTTTGTATCTCACTAATATCCCCCTATTTTATTTACTTATATCTGCACTAGCCCCGACTGTTAGAATCATGGGTACAAAAAACCTCCTTAAGGGGTACTATGGTTTCTTAGAAATGGCACACAAAAATTTTCTTAGTATGACTGCAACATTTGAGGGTTAATTGTGTGAGTTATAAAAGGTTTCTGTGGGCCGCATAAGGATAAGGTAGGAAACATTAGTTCTTCTACCATTAGGACTTCATCATCGTCCACCTCAACACTATTCAACTCTACCGATCAACTCCTCAAACGATTATAACCTATATCCTCAGGTCTTGGTGAAATGGATGGTTACCTTAACTTGATTTAGAAGAACAGTGAGGCTGATATTTTTGAATAGTGGAAAATGAGAAGTAACAAATTTCCAATGTTGTCAATCATTACCAAAGAGGTTCTAGTTGTTCTTATCTCAACTGTCAAATTGAGTCAGTTTTCAATTTAGGTAAACGAGTGAGTTTGGAGAGATGACCAATGTCGCCACTGGAGGTAATGAAGATTTGTATTTACAACCATGATTGAGGTATTGCTGTGTTACGAAAGCAAGACAAAAAGAGTTTTGATGATGAAAACCTGAATGAGGTGAACACATAAATCTTAGGTTTTCCCTTTATGTTCCTAGTTTATATCTGATCTGATTTGCTGTGAAGCATAGATCCTAGATTTTTCTTCTAATTATTTTTAGAGTATTTTGCCATTGGCTCATGTAAAATCTATTCCAATTGTTGTAAGTGTTGTTTGACTTTTCAATTAATAAAATTTGCACTAGCAATAGTGTTTCCTTCTATAAAAACTTACTTTTACAAATATTTCCTAAAAAATAAATAAAAATATGAAAAAAAAAATGGGAAAAAAAAAAAAGCAGGCCCAAGTCCAAGACCTCCTCAGCTTGGCACAGGCCCAAACAAGGCCCAGCGCAAACTTAACCCGCATATACCTTGGCCTTGCCCAATCTTTGCCAACCCAAGCCCAAGATGGGAACAACAAACTTGACTAAAGTAACAACAATATGGACTGAAGGAACGACAATAACATCCAAATAAACAACACCTAAGATGGAACACAATATTATTAACTAAAAGAACAATAATATCAATTAACAAATGAATTATAAGTAAACAAAAAATTTAACTAAAGGAATAGTAGTCTGGATCAGAGGAACAAGAATATCAATCAACGAACAACAATTATGAGGGAATACAACAATATCAACTTAAAGAATAAGAATATCAACTATAAACATAAGAATTGTAACTAGAATAACAAATTTTATTGAAAGAATAATAGCTTTTACCAAATGAATGACAATATTGAGTGAATGAACAATATTTGTAAGAGAACAACAATATCAACTAAATAAAAACAATAATATCAACCAATTGAAAAATAAACTAGATAAAATGAATAGTTATATCGACTAAATTAATAGTAATGACAGTTTTAACAAATATCACAAAAATAATGAAGTATCTTATACACGCTGAATACTGTATAACTACTTTTTGAAGTAGAACCAACTCGGCCATATATTACTCACGTCATCCATAAAATATGTACTAGAATCCAGCCGGACTTTGTTATAGATTGAAAATACATATTTTTCACACCCATTACGTTTATAGAGAAAAGATATACCAAAAAAATTAGGGTTGATTAAATCAAACCTAAGTAAATGTACTATACCTCATGAAAGTTGGAGGACAAAAAAACCTCGAAGCCAAAATTTTAGAACATCGTTAATACTGTTGGCCCAAGTGCAACTAAGAGGGGTTGAATTGGTTGGGTTCCAAAAATAAACCATAAATGAGTTCTTCAACCTTTAAATTCAAATTTAATTTAAGGAACAATGATCAATTCTATTTTAACCAGAAAATGACTACCACAATCCACCTAAAATTTGCTTTGAAAGCTACCTTTGAAATAATTTTGAAAACTAACAAGTTCAACCAAAATAGGTTGCATAAAACACAAATCAAAGCTCAAGTATGTAGAGAGAATTTTTATAGAGGTTCGAACTCTCCTCTTGAGAGCCTACTCATCTCCTCAAGTTTACCACTTGAGAGTTTTTTTCTCCACTATGAAACACAAATATACACAATTGCCTACAAGGGCACACAACCCTTAGATAGTTCCTTCTACCTCACCCTCTCACTAGTTTTGCCAAAGGCTAACTAGAAACCTTTCCAACTCTCTTTCCCTTACAAGGAAATCACTCAACCATCCAAGACAAGCTCAACAAATTAGTGGTTACAAGCTTGTAAGAATTTAGGACATACTCAATGCTAGATAAGCCAATGAAAGCACAAGCACAAATTCTTGGCAATTTTTCTAATTCAAGCTCTTTGATGAAGGATTCTCTTTTCTAGTTGCCAAGAATGGTTTACAACTTGTATCTTAGTGTAATTATACTCTTTAGGAAGCTATTAGACCGTTGAAACCCTGCTGTAGATGCCTGAAAAGGCTTCTTAAAAACTGGAGAGACGTTGCTCTGTTTTTACGCAAAAAAACTGATACTTTCAGACTTCACGTTAAGTTCCGAGTTTAACGGGTTAAACTCAATTTCTTCCTTCAACGGTCAAAAGCTGCTGGAGACAAAGCATTTGATATGTGGCAGGACTATACAGGTGGCACCTTCTGATTCATCCGAGTGCCATTTGAATCTTTGACTTAAAACACGCCACTTGTAGAATTTGAACAAAGCTTTCAGACTTCAACTTAACAGGTTAAAACCGAATTTTAACGCGTCAACTGGAGCTTTTTTAAAAGTCACAGGAAACTCCAACTTTGGATTAAACCAGTTTAACGTATTAAAAAATAAACTTGGGAGCAGGTAAGACTTGAGTGAAAGAAATACCTGTTAAACTGTGATTTTAATGGATTAGACTTGAAACATCTTAAAAACACTTGTCATTTGGAAATCAACATTGATTCAAATATTAACCTAAGTTAATAACCTATTAATTTCCTTTCAAAAGCAATTTTCCTCAATACTCTTTAAAACATATTTTTTGAGATAACACTTGACACACTTGGACATTAAGCATAAATTCAATTATCCCTATTTTAATCAAAGAAGTGAGATTAAAAATATTAACACAAATCACTTGTTATCATCAAAATTAAAGATTTCTTTAGAACAAATCCAACAAATACTTATTGGAATAGTGCAAAAAATCTATGATTTGAAAGTTCCAAGTCTAAATACTATCATCACACAGAAATCAGGATTATTGTGTTGTTTTCACTTTTCAAGCTTTGGACATCTTCATGGCTAGCAAAGAAAAAAACAATAGTGTGAGGCACAAAAAATTGTACTATAGGAGGAGCTGATGAATAGTTCTAAAGCTGATAGCTTTTAGTTAGCTAAAAAAATTGAAACCCACACATCATTGTAGGATGACCAAAGAAGATATAATTTTTTCGAGCTAATTATGTTTATAGATGAAAAGGTACTAAAAAAGTTATGAATTCAAAAACAGTTATATCAATTCAAACAAATTAAAAAAAATTAAATGATTGAAAGGTTTTGGTAATAAATTTGATAAATAGAAAATATAAAGCATAAGATGAATTTAAGGCGTTTGGGACTTTATAAAAAATCGCGACCTTGAGTATAACTCATGAAAGTTGGTGATGTAAAACATAAAAACAAAAATTTTATGAAAATAGTAGTAAAAAACGCTTACTTTCAAATTTTAAGACCCAGATGATATCACCCCAAATAAATAAAAGACAAATGGTATAGTTTAGTCTTTTTTAGTAAAACAAAACAACTCAACAAAAAGCAATTTGGAGCGAAAAGAATAGACAAAAAAAATTAGTGTAACTGGGGGTGGCACCATTCATATAATAAGCACAGTATCACCCCGGCCTTAGATAATTAGCATCTATAATAATGTATTAATTATGAATTTGTGAGTCGAGATTGGGATGCTACAACACAAGATAGATTTTAAAGGCTGACACAAACCAAAAAAGTGGAGAGTAACGAATCATTCACAAGTTGATTACTACTGTGTTTCTTAATTTGCGCAGCAATGAAGCATCAATCTGAGAAGTACTGTTTATATTATTGTACGGGGATATCATATATGTGTATTACCCATTTTTCACATGTACCAATTAGTTGTCACAATTCAATCTCTAGCTAGTGACTCAAGCATCATATTGTATTTGTGTGTATACAACGTATATATGCATATTAGTGGTATTATCTTATACAAGATCACTATAATTTTTGTGGGGGGTTTTAATCCACTAATTAATTTTTCATTGATTAACAAATTTTCATCTATACATGGGATCATCGTTTCTTTTTTATAAAAAAAAAAAAAATCGTGAGGCATCTCCGACGATTTGAATTTTGAAGTTAATGTTTGTATTAAGTCATATTGCACATGATTGCTCCCAAAACGTTTCATTATAGTTAGCCTATATTTATATGATAATTAATATTGAGTTAAGATTCTTCAACATATTTATACATAGGTAGGCTAGAATCCACCATGCTTTTTTCCTCCTGGTTTGTCATGAATTATTTTTATCCATATAAGGTGGAATTTCTAGATCCTCACCCCACAAAAACTAAACATGCTAACTACTAGTTGTAATGGTAATTGAACCAAAGACCTTTAAAATATTCGGTGGTAATAATTAAGAAATTAACTAGTGACGAATTTAAATCCATAATGTCCTGTGCTCAACCATAATTACATATATTGGAGCTGCTCCGATGTTATTTTAGTTTTATTGGAGCGTCCTCTTTCCTTGCAATGTACGAAAGTATAAATACTGATGCATTCCAACTGACCACAACAGAAGTAATCTATTGCGTGGTTTCTACTGCTAGCTATTCCATACTATGGAATTTGAGGGAGGACCTCAGAAGAAAATAATAAATAAATATAGATACTTTCTTCGTCTATCAAATTTAATTGATAAAGGCAAGACATTGCTTTAGTTGAGATCTGAGTTTGGAGCATGACGGAAGCTCTTCTATTTACAAACTTGCTAATAAGTTGTTTAAATGAAATATGCAGCTCGACAATTTTTAAGTTTCCTGAGGAACACAACATATTATCGAATTTTCCTTATAACTTAATTCTTGTATACGTTAAGTATATACTTATACATTGCAAAAAATTAATAGAAATATTACCTAAGCGTGTGAATAATGCAAACGTATTTCTTAGTCGATGGGATACATCATCTGAAAAAAAATAAAAATAAAATAAAATGTATTTCTTGGCTTCCAAACCAGGACTTATAATTAGAAAGCTCTCAATTTCATATCATGAAATTGTATGCGTACATGTGTGCACACGTTTGGCGAGGCTCTTTCATTTCCTGCCGCGTACTTGCACACAAAATTATTATAATTCATCACCAATCATTTTGCATCTCTGCTACTCATTCACTCTCTCCAGTGTGTGTATAACAAAATCTATTTATTCCAACACATAATTATTTTTCTCACACATGCTGAATCTATAAATTCGTAGTTAATTCTCTTTCTAGAATTAAGAAATCCATTATATGTAACTGGTAAATTCAATTTACAATACTGTTAACGTCAAATATTAAAAGTATAATCATTTCATCGTAGTGTTAGTGTAAATGCATGTTACTGAACCTCCAAGAAAAATCCTGAATTTGATCCAAAATTAACAGACTACTGTGAGCTTATCCTTAGAATTATGCATTCTTTCAATAGAATTCCATTTTCAGAAAGATCCTGGCTTATTTAAAACTATGGACTTAATCTTAATAATAAACATATATATGTGGAACAATATATTTATATATATAATTGGACTCTGATTGAGATAAATAATTTGACTTTATATATGGTAAACCCATAAAAGTTGTCACAAAAAGTTGAGCTCGTGCACGCGTGCAATATACATGATGGAATGTAACAGGGGTATATATGTATCAGGACAAATATGTGCAGGAACATCACAAGATTATCCTCTCTAAATTTTATTTAATTAGAATCACCAGAATAAAATTTTTCAAAAAATTAATTGATGTTTTATAATTTTTTCCATACCCAGCCATAAAAAATAAAAATTAATAAAAAATACCTAGTTTCCCAAAAAAAAAAAGTTTAAAAATGTGTTTTGACTTTTTATATATACAATTTTAATTTGTTTACAATTTCGGTGAATAATCATTATATATCGAAATAACCACTAATAACACTTTTTTAAAAAATTACTGTCTTTAGTACTGTGAGATAATTAGTCTTCTTTAATTTACAATTGTAATGCATGCGTAACGTAGTGTTTTTCTTGTTCCTGTTAAATTCGTTGGAGCTATTATTAATTAGTTGAATGGCCGCGAAGAAAATAATTTTTCTTTTCCTTTCCTATAATGGTCTTTTCGTTTTCTCCAACGAATTGGAAAGATTTGAATCCAGAACATTGATTTCCTGTTAATTTTTTGCATAATCAGGGAATTTTTGTAGGTGGGACTTCGCTTAATTACATGCATACATAGAGATTGTGATTATTAACGGACTATAGGAGATTATATAATGCATATATAGTTAATCAACAACCATAAACGTTGGCAAGAAAAAAAAAACATAAATTAATGAAATTAGTCGGTCATTTGACGTTCCAAACTTTGACACGAGATATATATATATATATATTTGTATAGTGAATAAAAATGCAAAAACATAAAGGTTTCCTTTTTAGATGGTGAAATCATGGCCGACAAGAGCATCAACAAATTGTATGTAGCTTTTGCTTTAAAGTACAAATATGTTCCAAACTTTGACATGGTGGTGGGGAATAGATAAATCATGAACATGTATAGACGTTTTCCTTTTTCTTTTTTGTTTCTTATTATAATTAGCGGTTGGTTCTTGCTTTTGGGTAGCTTAGCTAGGTAGAGGTGGAAGCTAGCTAGCTCAAATTACATTTTTCTCCCACCCAATGATGGCAGACAGGAACACATCCTGTGGAACTTGAAAAAGGAATTTGAAATTTGGGTGTCTACTCCAGTATATGTGGGGTTTCTATGTCCAAACATAGGCTCAAAAGGCCTCAAAGAAAAGAGAGCTGGATCAAGATTTGTGTAACCTAAAGCTACAAGATATGGGGTTAATTGATGATACTTGTATGTATATATATGTAGCAAGCTAGCAAGCTGCCAGTTAGTTTTAATATTTGCGTGGTCGATCGAATAATAATATATATATATGTGTACATCGAGAATCGGCAATTGAATTGGAGTAGCTAATTTAGCTTTTTATATAACAAACATATATATATATATATACGGTAATTTGATGTGGCCTTCTCACCAAACAAACAACATGCATAAGCTGCGAAACGTACTATATCAAATCATGCAGCCCATTCAGGTATATGTATAAGTTTAAATGCATATATATCTGGAAATATTCTTAAATCCCCGCCGAATATATATATGTACATAAATCCGAGGCATGCCTCTCGCTTTCTGAGTGGCTTGCAACTCAATGAATTTCTCAATGATGGAGAGAAATTATGGGCTCATAAATTACACATTATTTGGCTAGCTCTTGTGATAATTCCAAAAGTAAAACATCCATCTTTAGTGCAAGAATATATCATAGGCTCATCGATCAACCTTTGCAATATTGTATATAAGGTCGTCATTACAAAAACCCTCATCAACCTTTGATGATGTCCTTAACTTGTAAAAACCAAAAATGCATTTGTCCCAGATAGAAGTGTTCTTGACAGTATCATTGTCGCATAAGAAATGTTTGATGCTCTTTAATTAATCATATTGACAAAAAGAGTGGATCTTAAAGCTCTTGACATCAAGAAGGCATGCATATGATCGTTTAGACTTATCATTCATTTAAATTATATATTCCAGAATTGAATAGAATAGTGGATTATAATTAAGTTGATAACGTAGTGTGCTGTGCGATTAGCAGTACCAGAGACCTCTTTGTCAAAATATCTCTGGCATGCATGGTTGCTGCTCTTCATTGTTTTAGATAGGCGAATTCCTCAGCAGCTCATAATTTTTTTGAAAATATTAATGGATTTGTCTAGAAATTCCTTGGCCCGTCGACGGAGGCCTTTCCTCAAGAAATATATAGGTTGTTTCACGACACAGAAGCTTTGCATGTTTTTGAATTAATTAATATTTTAAGTGTTTTCCCCACAAATTAAGAAATACATCATTGTTCAATTAATATATATATATGCACACAGATTAATTAATGTTTGTTATTGCATATGTATGTTTAAAGTTAATTATATTATATATATGGGATTAAGGGCAAAATAAGGTCGGGTGGGGCGTTCGGAAGTGTGGGCAGCAGCAGCAGCACATGCAGGCATGTTGCAGAGGAATGAATTTGGCAGGTAGAATCATGAATTATTGGGATGAAGTACTGAACGCATGCTTATTAATTGAAGAAAGGAACATGTTACAGAGTTATGGATCGATGGAGATAACATTACAAAGGAAGAACAATTTCCATATATATATATACACACACATCTGTGTGTGTAGCTTCATTAATTCCCCGGGATCTATACAAATGCTACCACAAGGCTAAAAGAGAAAATTAAATGGTAAGTACATATACATACATACATACATGAATATATATATATATATATATATATATATATCTTGTCAGTGGTGATGTGAATGCATGGCGATGAGAAACAAGTACATCACCACTTTAATCACATCTTTTCTTTTAACAACTATATATATGTATGTGTGTGTAGAAAACGATTATAATTTAGATTGAGAAAAATAAGAGCTTAATTAATTCTAATTCTCAGCTTTTCTATATTCTCGTAAGAATTTAAAAAAAAATAGCATGTGAGATATTTTAATTAACAGAACTCAATTCATTTCAAGTTAAATCAGTTTAATCTAAAATGATTTATTTTTATTTTTATATTTTTTTAATCTAAAACTAAATTTATTTGAAATTTAATATTATTTAGGTTTAATAATCCATTGAAAATATATTTTTATAATCTTATTAAATTTTTATGAATTTTTTTCTTTTTAATGTCTAAAGAAAAAAAATTCATAAATTTTTTTTAGCTTTATAAAAATTTATTTTTAAATAGATTATTACACCTATATAATATTAGCTTCCAAATGAAATTGATTTTGGCAAGCAAAAAATAGAAAAGTAAGAATAATTATTTTATAAAAGAAAAGGCGAAAGGGGACACACATTAAGTTATTAAAGAAGAAAAAAGAAGAAGGATGAAAGAATCAATGCAACTGAAAAGCATACACTAAAAGTGTATATATATACACATAGATAAATTACTTGATTACACAATACACATTTGGGTGATGTTATCAATATTGGGTTAGATCCTCCAGCAATTCCTAACTATTGAAGTGAGATCAGTAAAAATTCAGTAGATAATAATTTGTGTTTCATTAATTAATCATCTAAAACCAAATTATGTAAAATATAGACGCATCGATCCCCACCTGAAAGTGATTAAAATCCGGCGCGCGGTACTGTAGATGATCTTGCATAGCTGAGATTAATTATTAGTATATATTTTTTAAATTATCGTGTGTTTAAGGAAACCACGATAATCATTGTGCTTATCCCACTTAATTGTCCAAAGTATATGCTTTGCTTACTTTTAGAAAATGTGTGTGTGTGTGTGTATCAACCTTCAAGTATATATTTTTATTCGTTTTTATAACCTAGCTTTTTCTTTTCCTTTTCTAATTAAATCCAGCTTCCCTTGAATTTACATCAAATAAAAGAAAACAAAGTCTTGCTAATTTGATGGAGAAACGTATATAAATTAATACCAAATTAAATTTCCTCAAACTAGAAAACAAATAAATCGCAACTGATGAAATGACTAATAAACATATATAAAATCTGATGGAACTTGTCCTAACTGAGACCAGATGTACAGGCATTGAGACATATCGGCTCTAATGAAACATCCTAATTATAGTGACACACACACACACATATATATAGGATAACATGCACTCATATTTCCCCTTAATTTCCGTGACGTATTAATTCCAAAGCTAATAAATCATGGATGGTTGGATGATCAAAAGTCAATTCTGCATTATATTTTCGGGCATGAATGCGACACACATGGGCTGATCCAAAAGAATTAACCAAGACCAATCATGTTTGGAGAAATCTAATTAATCTATTTAATCGAAACGGTACTAGTTAATCAGGGAAAAGAACAACAAAACAGCAAGTTGATTACGAACAAAAACTAATTAACTAGGGATAACAAATTAACAATTAATATTGGTTGGTTGTATATAATTAACATATTCTTCCACACCCCTTAGATTATGGGAAACCCATGTGAGAACCGTACAAAAACCAATTCCTCTTTGTCGTGTGCTTGGCTTCTTGCATCTAATTATAAACTTTCTTTTCTTCTCTTTACACGTGTGTCACCAAGTCATTTAATTTGATTTTCCATTGTTTTTAATTTCTAATTTTTTTTGTGCACGAGCCAAAAAAAAAAAAAGGACTTGAACCAACTCATTAGTCATTACACTTAAACCTCAGTTAAGGGTAGCAATAAATTATTAGGGAATAAAAATTTATGATGAGCACGCATGTATAAAGGTTGACACAATTACTATGTGGTCCAACTCTTATGGTCGTCAAGTATTAAAAATCCATTTTGGATTTTGGTTCGATGTATGTTTCGCCTCAAACACTAGGGATTAATCTTTTTTTTTTTTTTTTTAAATCCTCCATATTCCTCCAAACCAAATGCGTCACCCAAAAGCTATATAAATTTAAAGCACTTATCTCAGGATTCATTCACAAATATATATATATTAGCATATTTGTTTCACTAGATTAAAACCACTGAAAAGGTGAACACGTTTGAGAAAAAAGTTCATATTTCTATTTGACCAGTGAAGACTATATCTAAAATAAAATTCGATCTGGGCCCTGCATAGTTTTTTTTTCCATATAAAAAAAAGCACATACATACACAAACTAAGTTACATAAATCGCGGATTAGTGTGCTGAATAGTCACGAACTGGTGATGAATTTGAGCTCTCGAATCCGGGAAAATGGTTGAAACGAAATTTCACAAACTCAAAGAACTTTGAGTCACTGGCAGCGGCGGAGGGGACGAGGTTGGAGTCCAAGACTCGGAGGATGCTGGCGCAGACATCGGAGAGCTCGATCTCGATCTTGGATCTATAATCTTTGACAAGAACAATGTGGTCCTCGTTCTGCCGGCCCTTCTCCTTATACTCAATGGAGGATACGACGCGCCATGCTGCAATGGAGCGAGCCGATGACATTCTTATAAGCGATGGATAGGAGGTTCTGCTCCTCAACGGTAAGCTCCGCCGTGGGGGTGGCTGCTGAGATTATCGAAGATGGTGACGCTCGACATTGCTGCTTACTTCAGTTCACTGACTGCTCGAGAGTGGATTGAATAGATGGAATTGGGAAAGGTAGAAAAGGACAAAAGGTTGGCCTGTAAGGCCCACGAGCCATTGGGGCTGGGTTTCTTCAGGCTCCCCCCCC